>JBBPQD010000035.1:0-28271 GCA_038092355.1 Caloboletus inedulis
TGAAGAGTTGAAGATACCGTATATCGCATCTGGAGGGTTTGCTGATGGCCGCGGTTTGGCGGCTGCCATTGCCCTCGGAGCTGCGGTAAGTTTTTGCCATAATCCTCAGCCAGGAAACATGTATTCGAACGCTTAAATTTATCCACTTCAACAGGGTGTAAATATGGGTGCGTGAATCTGCTAAACTCTATCTGAAACTCTCAAACGCGCGTTTTAGGTACACGTTTTATGTGTACGGTGGAGAGGTACATTTATGGTTTTTCTCTGGCAATTCATTCCGCTGAAACACGATCAGTCCAATCCACCAGAACATCAAGGAGACGCTTGTCGCATCCACCGAACAAGATACTGTCCATATCTTCCGTACTCTCAACAATACAGCGCGAGTGTTTAAGAACTCGGTGTCAAAGCAGGTTGTCGCCCTTGAGCGGAGACCAGGTGGCGCGCAATTCGCCGATTTACGCGATCTTGTGTCGGGTGCAAGGGGAAAGATCGTATATGACATTGGAGACCCGGAGTATGGGATTTGGACGGCCGGCATTGCTATGGGCCTCATCAAAGATATTCCTACATGCGAGGTTCTGCTGCGCAGAATCGAGAGGGAGGCAGAAGAAATCATCGAAAGAATGAGAAAGCAAATCAATCCCAGGGCCAAGCTATAGCAATAGAATACCCTGCAACGTCGTGTACTTAGACTCGTGACGAGCTTGTGAGACCGGGAAATGAATTTAATTTTCTAGCTCAAGGGTTGTTGTGTGGCCGGGACTGTCTTTATCCTGCATAGCTCGCTCAACTTCATCTCTCCAAACCTCGGAAAATTCGGTTATGCCCTTGCCCTCACTGAGGTTTAGCGCCTCTATAGGAACCATGTTGTGCTGGTGCGCTGGCGCGTTGCGTGTCGCAGCCGGATGCATTGGCGAATCTACTACACGGAATTCTGGGAGGTCGAGGGTAGCTGTGCTGCCGCTGAACGACTGATCGCGTTCGCGAGCTGTCCAGATGAAAAGAGTATGGAGTTCTTCGTAACTGAATAGGAGTGGATCCGTGCGCGGCGCGTAGGGGTTGAAGTCGAGAACATGTCCCCGAGAAAGATCGCGGGTGAGTAGAAGATCAAAGACATCTGCCCGAGATAACCATCAGTCGTTCAAAGCTCAACAGTCAGCCCCACATCACCTGGTCGTTCGAAAAAGGGTGCGTACAATCCGGCTGAGTCAACGTCCAGTTGGGCCGAATGTTTTCTTCCCAGAAATGGCGTACTGTCGATTTAATCTTGGTTTGTGTGACAGGATCGATCATATAATCGTAGAAATTCATGTCTCTTTGTGTGATCCCTAGATGTGGTGAATGGGTGGTGCACCCCGCGGTTGGATGGGACTCCACAAACCGATAAGTATGTCATTCCTTACGAAGCATCGCAGCTCTCGACTTTGGTCCACAGGATACCACTTCCTGAGTACGAGCTCTAGATCGTACGGTGGTTGGTCGTCTCTACCGCACCACTCAAAGACACGTTCAACGTTCAAATCATGTGCGACGAAGTCAGAAGACTTCAGTAGCAGGTAGACATCGGCGGGAGAGGTGCATTTGAGGGGAGAGGACATGGGTAGGACCCATGCTGCGTCCTGATTATCCCGGTCATGCGTGTAAACAATGTAAGTAGGTTTCATTTTGTGCACACCTTTGGAGAGGAGAAGTTTAATTTTGGGAAGACTGCTTGATATTTATCAATAACAGCTCGTATTCTTGCGTCCAGCTCCGGAAACGAGAAATGCGGAACCTCGGGTTCCGATGTATCAGAGCCCTCGCTCCCGCCCTCGTCCGAAAGTGTGCTCTCAGCTACACTGTAGACAGGTGTCTTAGCGATGTTATTAGGGTGTGAACAACGAACCAACACGTCTTCAGATCCTTCCGGAACGAATACTCCATCTGACTCGAGATAACGTTTAAATGACTCGTCTACGGGTTTGATTATGGTCGATCTGACGGACATGGAAGAGAAGGAAGGAAACCAAGAAGAGAATTGGAACGCCAGAATGTAACTTGCATTGAACCGGGGAAACACAGTCAAGGACGCGGGGTCCCTGGCATGGACCACTGGTGTTTGGCTAGTTATGACCATGCCAGTCTCCCACTCAACTGGACGTGCGTGCAGTAGATCATCAAATGTCAAGTCACGTGACCCACCATTTTACCCCATCGTTTGGCACGTCGAGCAGCTCAGTGCTCACTGAGCTCACCGCCGACAATGGCGACACCGTCAAGGATACCTTTAAACATTGATACGGACACATTCACCACCTATTCTGACGCGCTTCAAGCAGCAGCGCTTACCACCACCCGTCTAGCAGCCACATCTCTCCCAGCTGACCTCTCTTTTCACCGTTCTATCGATCCAGCGCTCGCCCGTGATGTCGATGCGTTCTCGGATCGCATTCTTGCCTTGGCTAGTAAGCTCGTTCGCACCGCAAACGGAAAGTCAGGCACACTGGCAATTCGAGAAGAGGAAGACGTTGTGGATGAATTCGTACGGAATATCGTAGACCCGATGGAGGGGATGTTGGAAAGTACGGACGGTGCACTGGATGTGTTCCTCGGCAAAAGAAAAGACCCTGCCATCCACGTCCCCTCTGTTCCTATCGATCGCCACCAGAACAAACCAAAGGCACGCACCAGCGTTCAACATTTTTAGATCCACTAACATGGCCGGCAGAAACAACCATTCCGTGGACGACTAGATCCGATCCTTACTCATGCCTCTCATATACCAAAACCGCAGCTATTATTCAAGCACACTCTTTCCAACACCGACGAATCCCCCTACATCCCCGCAACTCTCATACCGCATAAATGGTGTGCCAAGGTGCCCCTCGGGTACGCCTTCCACGATGAGAGACCGAATGAAGGTGTCGAGGATGCCCGTGAGGATGACGATGGGGAAGAGAGGAGAAAATGCATGTTACATCCTTATTATCATGAATTGACTCATCCTTCCTACCCCGATCACGCATTCAACCCACCATTGGAGCCCTCACTTCCGCCATCCCACGACACTCCCTCATCGGGAGCTCCGACATCCTCTCATCCTCTGACACTCATCTCGACTTCCAAGGCTCTCCTCTCCATGGCGAGCACTATTTCTTCAGCGACAGAACTCGCTGTCGATCTCGAACACCATTCGTACAGGTCATACAAAGGATTCCTGGCCCTTATGCAAATATCGACTCGGCAAGGAGACTTCCTGGTTGACCTGTTGGCACCTGAAATTAGGGAGGGGCTCAGACAAGCAAAGGGTAAGAGCGTTAGCGAGAGTGAGGAGGCACGCATGGCTAGCGAAGCTGGCGCAATCATTGCAAGGGTCTTCGCAGATCCTTCGGTTATCAAAGTACGCTTGACTCTGTTCACTCGTACCGAACATTTGTTCGACACTTCTCCTGGATTCTACCCCTAGGTCCTCCATGGCGCAGAGTCAGATATCATGTGGCTCCAGCAAGACTTCAATATCTTTGTTGTTGGCTTATTTGATACTTTTCATGCGTCGAAATTGCTGGGTATGTGCTAATGGCTGCGTTATGTCGTGGCGACAATTGACCTTCATGGGGGCTTTAGAGTTCCCAAAACATAGCCTTGCCTATCTATTGGAGACTTACTGCGACTTCATACCCGACAAACGCTACCAGCTCGCTGATTGGAGGATTCGGTAAGCATTCGCTTCATTTTGGTATACCCCTCATCAGCTGACGGACTTCTACCGTTCATTATTCTCTCCGGTTTCTTCGATATCTACACGACAGACCACTTCCGACTGAAATGTCAATCTATGCCCGCTCTGACACACATTTCCTCCTATACATTTATGACATGCTCCGCCTCTTGCTCATTGAACGATCATCCACTGCCCCAGCTATATTCGATGAAACTCGCCCCCTCACGAATACAAAACAAACGCATCATGGTTGTGCTCTCATCCATGGTGTCCTAACTCGTTCATCCCGTACTGCCCTTAGGCTGTACGAAATCGAGGTATACGATGTAGAGGGTGGCACGGGTTCTAGTGGGTGGGATACACTTGCAAGGAAGTGGAACAAGATTGGGTTGGTAGGTTCACCTTCGCAAACGCGAGGAGCGGAGCTTCAGGGGCCACGAGCAGCGGTATACAAGGCCGTGCATCGATGGAGAGACGTTATAGCTCGGGAGGAGGATGAGAGTACACGGTCCGTCCTTCCTGTCCCACTTTCCCACTTTAACCGACAAGAGAATTTGTTCAGGTATGTGCTCCCGACTCACCACCTCTTCCTTTTAGCGGAACGCGTCCCTACTACCGTTCCGGATTTGCTCTCGTTGTTTGGTGGACACGGGGGTGTCAATGGAGGTGTCCCTCCTGTATTGAAGCGTCGCGCAGGAGAGCTGGTGGCGGTTATTAAGAACGCTATGGAGGCTACCAAGTCAACGTCTAGTCCACAGGGCTCAGCAGAGGATGGAAGCGAGAGTGTTGAAGTGGTGGTTTCGGCAGGAGTCGAGGAGTCGGAAGCGATTAGCTCCACAACTCCTTTGTCAACAGCTGCGAAGCCAACTAATGAGTCACGGCTTTGGACCATCGTTCCTTTGTCAACATCGCCTACAACCATTTCAATCTCACGTTCGTCCTTGTTTGGCGTTGGGATTTCCGAGGAACCCGCACAAGAGAAAGAGGTTGCCCCACCATCTGCGGTCGGTGGAGAGGAAAGCTACTTTGCCACAGGGAGTGTGTTGTTTGGAGGTGCGTTAGCCGAGGTAAGTTTTGTGGTTTAAAACGTGTAGCCCTCATTTCTACTTCCCAACTCATGTTCGGTGCCACGGTCTGAGTTGCTTTCCGCTCGCCACCGTGACAAACCTCCTGTACTTCATTCCTTGATACTTTTGCGCCATTTTCCGCTTGCGTCGTTATACTTTGCGCAGATATGGCGTTTCCGTGATTGGTTCCCTTCACTTTGCGATGTCCTACGCTCATACACGCATGCTGACATGACTCGTGTTTCTGTCCTGCTTAGACTGCAACAGCTTCATCGTCTAGCACGACCAGATCCACTTTTACACGTGCACAGGTATCGGGTGATTCCGCCGAACGCTTCAAAGAGCTCATGGAAAAGATACACAAGACGTTGGTCATTGCGCCAGTCGTGTCGATACCGTCATTTGCACCCTCTGTTCGGGTACGTCGTGTGTTTTCCACGTCATCGCAGACGTCCTCGTTTGGCGATTGGTCGTCGAGATGTTACTCAGTTGATAAATCCTGCTTTCGCCTCGATGCAGACGCAAGCTTCGGAGACGTCACTCTCGGGTGTTCTCGTGAATGCTGGGGTGGATCAAAGTAATTCTGCTGTGCCTGAACCATCTGATCCTCTACCCGCCGGTCCTGAGGGACAAATTGAGATCCCGTTTGTTCCTGCTCACAGACGCCAAACCCTTTCAAACCCACAAAATTATGAAATCAAAGACGATACGATTGTCGTCGTTGGTCAGGCTGGTGCAAGGCAACGAAAACGAAAACGCGACAAGGCCAGAGGCATCGCCCCGACGCCGCAATCGAAATCTGGAACACGATTGAGTGGTGCTGAAACATCCGCTTCCACCGCCGATCATGATCAGGAAGTGGAGGATTTCGATTATTCGAGTGTCCCTAATTTGCTGGACAACGAGAGACAGCGTGGAGATGCACAGGATGTGCACGAAGAAGACGAGAGGAGGAAAAAGAAGCAGAGACATGCGAAAGGTATGTTGACATCATCTTCTCTCGATCAACGTTCTGGAAGACAATGCGAACGCCATACGTTATATTTCCTCCGTGGAATATGCTTCGTATTCAACCTGGCACGAGACAATATCTGCTATCCAAGTATTTGCTCCCGGTGCTATGGAAGACAAAGTATTGGCGAATCTCTTGTTTTTCTGTCCATTCCTCGTTTACGAGTGACTGAAATCTATTCCAGGATCTGGACTCTTCGAGCACGGTAACTTTCGGGCGTCGCCGCGAGACCAACGGGAAGTTAGGAGTGGTAATAAAACTCACACGTTTAGATGAGATCATATACATATCCTTTGTTCAAGAAGTGGCGCAAACCTCCCAGCCCGACTCCTTCATCACGATTTGTCGAGCGGCATACCAGGCAAAGTCCAGGCGCGTCAGGCGTGGGCCAATGCGCGAGAGTGCTACCGTTTCTATTAACTCAGACGTTTTGAGCAGATTTTGCTCATCTGCCATTCGAAGCTTCGAGCTCAGAGTTGAACCGCGCCGCTCTTCACGGTGTATATCACGGTGTATCACGCATCACATACTCAACGCTAATCTATAGGTGAGAGGTCATGACTCGAGCTCATGAGAAATGGAAGGAGGCCGGTGAGGAGAAGGCAGATATACCTCACCTGCAGGAAAACGTTAGATTTTTGAACTCATTTCCGACGACGTTATTCGGAAAAGGAGCGCTCCAGGTCGGATTTCGTGGTTCTAAGAGTTTTGCACGCAGTAGCCTGGCAAGGGTGCATCACGTAGTGGGAAGTCAGGGGCACGACTATTCCCCGACTACATGCGGATTATACAAGTGGTGGAGCGATGCTAGGTCGAGTATAAGACCGAGTCATCGAGAGGTGGGTAGAGCACGATTCCAAGTTTCTCTGGCTTTTCGAGTATACACCGCCCTTCACGACGTGTTCACGAACATGCCTGTCCCCACGACGACGAACCAAGCCTTCCGGGCTAACACCCCTGGATCCCATCCTCCTGGAGCTTCTGCTCCTGATATAACATGTCGGTCATTGGAGGAGCCTTCCGGAGAAGAATCCATCCCAGATATCGAACATGTTCCTGTGAATGACGACCCGCGCAAATGGAGCCACATGAGAAAGGCATGTAGTTATCTTGATAACTTTCGCATGCGCACCGCCGATAACGGTTGTTCTATGATAGACAATGACGCTGTGGATCGTATCCACAGCGTCTCTGATTTCAACTCTTGCGTCGAATATACAGAATCGTATGTCGAGTGCTCCCAGAGCCCGATGAGAACGGCTAAATACAGTTCCGGATAGCTACGAATGCGCTGATCGAGCGAGATTTGAATGCTACGAAGATCCAGATTAGCTGGACAATCGCAACATTCATCATCGTGCAGGGCACCTTCCCGCTCGTCTGGAGCGCCGCCAGCGAAATCAAAGGTCGAAAGGTTCGTTACTCCTGCAAGTGGCTGAGCTCAGGCTCAAGAATCGAACAGCTGGTCTACATTGCAGCTACCACTATTTTCGTGCTGGCATGCGCCATTTTGGCCAATGCTCGATCAATCAACGTGCTGATTGGCATGCGTGTCGCACAAGCTGCGGGGTTGGAATTCTCGCTCATTCGCAGGTCATGGGCTGAATGAAGCGGCTTACAGATCTAGCGCAGCAATCGCAATTTCGGCGGCAACCCTAGCCGACATATATGAAACGCACGAACGAGGGACGATGATGGGCATCTTCTATGCTGCACCGCTTCTTGGACCAGCCCTCGGACCTATCCTCGGGGGTTGTCTATCGCAAGCCTTTGGGTGGCCAGCATGTTTTTATTTCCTCGTTGCATGTGGAGGTATCATTTTGGGGGCATTCATATTTTTGTTCAAGGACACGTTCCGGTTAGAACGTAGCTTGACTTACCAAGCGGCGTTGCGCAGGCGGACTATTATCGCAGGGAACCTCAAGTTTACTACCGAGTCCACAATTGCGGAGAGTAAAGCGGAGACAGTGGAGAAGGTCGAAGCAAGCGGCAAGAAAGTGTCATCGCAACCAAGTTCAGTCGAAGATGGGACGGCTGTAATCAAGGTCGAGCCGGAGTTGAACGACGTTAGACTGTCTTTCTCGGATATTAATCCGCTTCCGCCACTTTGGAAAATTGTACGCCGGAAAAACAATGTTGCGATTCTGTTGGCGAACGGTGGGTGATGTGAATGGTTTTGCATGGTCAGAGTATTGACTGCATGACTAGGATTGGTGTTTGCATTCAGCTATTCTCTGTCATACACGTGCACACGAACGTTGAGCATGTACTACGGATATGACGCACTCTCTGTTGGGATTGTTCTTCTCTCGCTCGGAGCTGGTAGGTGACTCGTTGAACTGAGAATACACGAAGCTGAGGGAAGCAGGAAGCGTTGGAGGGAGTGTCATTGGCGGCCGTTGGTCGGACCACGTTGTGATGAAGATGAAGAACGAGAATGAGGGGAATTGGTATCCCGAGGTGGGTGCCCCTGATTTCGAGAACAAGACGGGTATAATAATGGGGTCACGAAGATGCGCTTGAAGAGTGCGACTCTCGCAATGGTCTGGCTACCCGCGAGCGTCATTGGGTACGGATGGGTGGCAGAGAAGCACATTCACGTGGGTGTGATCTGCCTAATGCTGTTCTTGTGCGGATTCTTCTCGATGTGAGCGACATGGGATCAAAGCTTGGTGGATGTGCTGACATGTTGCAGATGGATGTACACGTGTACCTTGGCGTACGTGGTGGACGCGAACCCGGGCCGGTCAAGCAGCGCGGTCGCGACGAACAGTTCGTTTCGAGGTACGTTGGCATTCGTGTCCACAATGCTTGCTGTCCCGCTGCAGGATGCAATTGGCGATGGGTGGTTATACACTGGATTTGCGGGGCTTGTGGTCGTGATGGAGCTGCTCATCGTTCTTGTCCTGCGCAAGGGTGTCTCTTGGCGGGAGCTGAGCGCTTGAATACCTGGAATATGTTTTTTTATATATTTAAATAAATTGTACATGTGGCTGTGCCATTTTTCTCGGAGTTTGCCGAGGTTGGACTTGTTGGTAATGAGACTGCGAAGTCACCACGCCAGAATAATCAACACCCCCGTCGCCGTCGCCGTCGAGCACAACCACGACACCATTTCGACATCATCGGACACATTCAGCTCAGTCCGCGGTCAAAGTATCAGTGAAGCTCGACTTTCTTCTTTCCTTTCACGCCACCATGGGCCAGTCTCTCTCTCGTCGTTCAGCTCCACCTGTAACGCCAATGCCAGCGTCCACGCCCGCCGCAGGACACGCAAACAACACACCCACACTTCGTCGCTCTCTCCCTCGCCGTTTTTTCTCGTCCCTCCCGAAGCCGTCATTGAGATCGCGTCCGCTTTCCTCCCTTACCCTACCGACTCAACCCGAACAGACGCTCAGAGGAAAGAGGCGCCGCTGGTGGCTCTCACGTAGACACAACGTCCCAGCCAACACAGAAGGAGCCGTCCCTGAACATATGGATCCCTTGACGGAACATGACGAGCACCAGGTCGATCGTGACGTCGACGAATTTGGGGTCATCACACATCGCGTGCCCGACAGCCACGGTGACTCCCCGGCTGCATCCGCAAAGGGAAAGGAAAAGGCGAGAGACATCGAGGACATCGAGGACGACGAAGAAGCCGATGACGAGACCCCCATTTCATCCTCGTCAACTGCTCCTCCTCTTACCCAATCAGGAGCTGGCAAGGATCCCGTCGACGATGACGAAGTCGTCATCGCTCCAACGGTTTCTCCTCCTCCTTGTCAACCCCCACCTTTGCCGCCACTAACACGAGAGTCGGAACGATCTTTCGTCCCTCTCCCACCGGCACCCACGCCCCTGTCCCCGCCACAATTATCACCCCAGCAGGTGAACACTGGTCCCCGACCTTTCCCACCCCCTGGAACCCTCGTTGTCGTTCAAGGTGTTGTACACACGACAGATGTTCCTCGCTCTTCAGAACGTCCCGTAGTCACATCCAATCCGACTCCCCCAACAACGACCAACGATGCCTCAAACCCAAACACCAACACCAGTTTCGAGACCAGTTCAACACGACCTTCTTCCGTACCACCCGGCAACAGATCACGCAACCCTCTTTCAGGCATTTTGCCGCGTCCTACCAGCATGGTTCCCGTAGTGCCTTCTTCGCCTCCCCCGGAGTCCACGATCGGCTCCTCAAACATTGACTCTCAGAGTCGACAAGTTACATCAGGCGCTACGAACTCTAGTGGTGCAGCTGAAGACGGTGAGGACGAGGATCGCGCGCACACACATCCACATGGAATCTCAATGGCACAGGGACCTGTCGGCGCATCCGGTCTGTCTGCGAGCAGTATTGATGTCTTGGGCACTTTGTTGAGGTATGTCATTTTAAATACCTGGCTATCCACCCATGTCACCTTTTTTTTCTCGATTTCCCCCCCCCCTCAAAATAGCGTTGCAGCAGCGGCAACAGCTGCATCTCTTTTGACAGGTTCATCAGAGCCCATATTCTCCTCGGGACTCACATCCTCTCAACCCCCACCACCTTCCAACTTCATCCCTCAATCCACGGGTCTAAATTCCAATGTTCCGTCCGAACGCCCACTTTCCCCAACCCCAACTTCGGATGCAGGACGAATGAGGCATGTATGGAGTAGCCTTCGAGACCGACTTGGACTCGGAACTGGGACTCATAACTCGAATCACACTAATGACGCCACCTCAGGCTCAGGTCCAGGACAAAGTGCGCCATCTCAACCATCGGACGTCGTACGACCCCGTGACCCCCGCGAGATTATGCTCGCTGAGATGGCAAGAGCGTTCAACCTTGGGCTTGGGCTTGGTGGGGCAGCATCAAACACACCATCTGCTGCTTCCTCTGCAAACTCTAACACTCCGTCGCTCGCGATGCCTGATGACGGCGATGTTGTAGCTGGAGACAGCGACGGACAACCACCATCGCTTCCTCCACCTGATAGCTTCGAGCGATTCCTCATGGATCTGCAAACCGATCTCAGGGTTACGTTGATGCAGGAGCAGGAAACAGGTGTTCTTGGAAGGGCATCGCGAGATGTTGATGAGGCTGTAGAAGATGTAGAAGAGGATCAGCCCATTCCCGAGCTGCAAAGTCTCTCTGATTCCGACTCTGAAGAGTTTGAAACTCGGCTCTCCGACAGTGACGAGGAGGACGAATCCGACTGCGAAGAGGATCTGGATGACGAGGGCAATGAAGAGGATGTACACACCGCCCAAGAACAGCTTAGTGGGCGTACATCTCCAGCAGTCTCTGCCCTCGGTACGGGTATCCACCCTCCGTTCGGTGTAAGAACCAGACCTGGGTCGTCTTCCTCTTTCCGCGCTAGTGGTATGTCTCCGTCTCACACAGCACCCTCACAGTCGATATGTACAGCAATCTTTTCGGGCACCGACGGTGAGATTGGTGTAAACAATCCCGCCACAGATAACGATAAGAGTGGAGACGTCGATGGTGCGCACGCATCTCCCAGTGTTACTATCAGAATAGGAACCCATGTTTCAGTAGACGATCCAAGCCCGTCAGAAATGCGGCCCAGAGAGGAGCCAGAAGCTCAGGGAGAAGGGGCTGTATTAGGCATGGCGCACAGCCCAGAGGGTTCGACTGCGGGACGGAGGGTGGAGGCAGAGGGTGGTCATGCCGTTTCGGGAACCATTGCTGTGGCGCCACATGACGCCCAGGATCCTTCAAATGTACCAAGGACCGGAACTGAGAGGGATTCTTTCCTTCTAGGAACGTCGTCTTCATCTGGTCCTTTGACGTCCAACGCTCCTAATTCATTACCAGGAGGGTCGGCGTTAACTACACAGGTTCCTACACAAACATCAACCTCGACGTTGCCACCGTCTTCCGATTTCGATCCAACCACACAGAGCTCATCTTCCACAAACCCAATCCCAGGAGACTCATCGATGCCCTTCCGTTTACCGTTCACGCCAAGCTCTGCGTCCCGCACCGAGCACACACCTGGAGGGGGCATCAACTGGTGGAGGATGTACCGGTTCCCCGCAATAGCATCCCCAAATCTAGGACAACAAGGGGGACCTCAAGGATCGTCACCATTATCACAACCTGCTTTTCGTGCCACAGCACATGATCCGAGTCACACGTCTACTTCTCCCTGGGCACGCACCTCAGACCAGGACCAACAAAATGAAATGACTACGCCACGTGGGATGGCCCAAGTCCCAGGTGTACATAGTGGGCTGGCTGCGCCAGCACCAACCCCCACTGTTGCTACACCTGCCAACACGCCCGAGATGGTCTCTACCACCAACCAGAATGCTAATACACCCCCGTCTACAAATGGTCAAGATTCCAATCCTTCCACGAGCACGAGCACGAACCCCCCAGAACACCGTAGTAACGTCGTCGTACCTGTCATCGTGGTTGGACTGCAGTCTGTGAACATGGACAGACAGCCTCCACGTACGCCTCACCCACACACAAACCACATCCCTGCAGCAGACGACGAGGATGGGGAAGGTATGGACCTTGACGGCTTGGAACAACCAGTGTCGATGCCTCTGCACATTCCGGAGCCAGCCGAATTCCGCCACCACTCAAGCCCTTCGAATACAACCCAACAAGAGCTGGGCGGTCAACAACCGGCCCGTGGACGAACGTGGCACAGTCGTGCTGCGAATGCGATTAGGAATCTGAGGCCTTCGAGGAGAAACGCAGATGCTACTAGCCCACAGCCACAAGAAACCCCTGGTTCGAGGACGTTCTTGATTTATGTCATTGGAGGTACGTCTCTAGTCTCTTGTTGCTGCCGTCGCTGATGTGTGCGCTCGTAGGGTATTACCCACCTGACCACCAGATCATTACAGGTGGTAACTTGGACTCTTTTGAGGCATTGTGGTGCGTTCTTTTTCCTGTGCCTTTCTTGGGGAGGATATTCAAGTCACTGGGACAAATAGGGAGCTTGCCGAGTTGTTGGGTCAAGTAAAGCCTCCAACGGTGTCCAAAGAAGAAATTGAGAAGTCCGGGCTCGAAATTATCCAAGCATCGATGCTCGAAGAATACGAGAAACAAGGGCGCGTCGCGAGCAATTGCGTCGACAGAGTACGTATTTTTTTTTTCAAAGAAGCGAAATTGTCATTGACTTTGCTCCAGTGCCTCATCTGTCTCGACGAATACAACCCAGAGGACGAGCTGCGAGTGCTCACATGTAAACATACGTTCCACCAGGGTTGCGTGGACAGATGGCTTGAAACAGGCCGCAATAATTGCCCCGCATGCCGCACAAAGGTTTGTCCAGTGTGGTGAACTATGCATTCTGGTGCTGAACAACCATTTGCATTATCAGGGCGTTGGTAATGAGAATGCAGGATCCAGTTCTGCAACATCATAAGACCAGCTATTGCAGGACATCTAGCTGCTCTACTAAGCCTGCGCATTCACAAGTACCATCATTCACTCCCTATCCAAAAGTCACTCCTTCATTCGGTTCCGCATCTTCACATAAACAAAAAAAAAAGATTAAGACCAGAACTCCCCAACTGTAGCATGTTGTTCGTTCCCATCTCGTCTCCTTTCGTTTCCTTCTGAGCTTTGCAATCTGTCGCTTACTAGTGCCTCAACCTGCTCAGATATATATTGGCTACTTAGTACAGTTACCTACAAACACGGCGCAATCACGATCACCCTCGCTCAAATTTTTTCATCATTTTCTTGTGTACCGTTAACTCGGGTGATAGTAACAACGAAGGACCCTTGAATCAATAACTTACGCATTCCCCAGCAATTTTTGTTTGACATAATTCGGTAGACTGGCTTTAACAAGGCAACAAGTACACACGCAATTAGGACCAAGTACTCATGCCCGCCTCATGATCCCGGCCTCCTTAAGCTTCGCTAATAGCTGGTCGACGTTTTCCACCTGTGAAAAGCGAAACACCAGTGAGTTACTGGAACAAAATACGGGGAAAAACACACACCTTGCCACCACCAACGCGCTTTGGAGGCTCAGTAACCCTGATGGTCTCTAAACGAGGGGTGAAGTCAACGCCAAGATCTACAAGTGTTAATTTTTCGAGAGTTTTTTTCTTTGCTTTCATGATGTTAGGCAAAGACGCATATCTAGGCTCTGAGAACAAAAGACTGTGAAGGAACTGCAACATCACATACGTGGCCACCACGTACCATTCAATCTAGGAACACTGGGTCAGCCTACTAGTCCCACAATGCCCTCCAAAACTCTCACCTCAGATCCGTGGTGACCACGAGAGGAAGCCTACACCGGAGTTCTTCCAATCCACCATCTATCTCCCGAGTGACATGTGCCACCTTTTGTGCCGCATCGACATCCACCTTGCTCGCAAACGTCGCCTGTGCCCAGCCCATGAGACCAGCGAGCATCTGGCCCGTTTGGCCCGCGTCGTCGTCAATGGCTTGTTTGCCCATAATGATGATATCGACGCCGTCAGATTGGCGTTCGACGACTGCTTTGAGAGCCTTGGCGACGCTAAGCGGTTCGGGGGAGGGTGCGGACTCGGGGATCTCGACGTGGATGGCTGAGTCGGCACCCATGGCGAGTGCCGTCCGGAGGGTCTCGGAGGATTTCGGTGGGCCGATAGTGACGACTTTGATGGAGTTGACAGCGTCTTTGAGGCGTTCCCGTATCCGGACTGCCTCTTCCACCGCTGGGAGGGGGAGGCATCCGTCAGAGAAAATGGTGTGTGGTGGACAAGGTCAAGGGAGGACACACACCGATCTCGTCAAACGGGTTCTGTCATGGAAAGTGCAGTTAGAAGAGATAGAGCGGCTTTGGTATGAGACGACGCACCATTGAATGTTTGACGTTGAGGTCGATGCCAGTCTGCTCGGGGTTGACGCGGATCTTGACGGCATAGTCTACTGCCCTTCAGATAGAAATGGTTAAGTAGGGCTTGTATAAGGCATGTGTGTATGATTTACCGCTTCACTGGGACGAGGATGTTGAGCAGGCGTATAGCAGAAGGTCTCATCCTCCAACGTTGTGGTCACCGGGAAAGGTCAAAGTCAGTATCAGGCTTCTTCGGCTTTTCGGCAAACTCCAAGTCCGTTAGCTGACTCAAACTTTGGGTTTTGTCGTAAGAAAATACCAGCTGCCTCAAGTTGAACGTCCCAATCTGATCTTCGTCCAAACTCGAGCTCGTCAATAACGTAGGGAAATGAAAGTTGGAGGAGGAACTTGATAATATGTACAGAGATGCGCTGTATAAAACATAACGATTGTATGTATCAATAGAGTGTCCGTATCAATAGAGTGTCCGCACGTCGCGGCAGTGCAACGTTCAACTAGTCACTGGTTGTTTCTCGCAGCAGCCATCAACTTTGCAAACATGGAGTTGGGTCGCGCGAGAAGTTCCCGAGGCGAAGCATACTCAATCGGCACACCTTGCTCCATCACCAACACCTTGTCGCACTCTTCCAGAATTCTGTCGCTCAGTCGGTGCATGACACTCAAAATAGTTGCATGAGGACAGCTCTGGCGCATCGCCTGCTGGATGAACACGTCAGCACCAGCATCAATCGATGCGGTCGCCTCGTCCAACAATAGAATCCTGGGGTTGCGTAGGATGGCAGCCGCGAGACACAGCAGCTGGCGCTGGCCGACAGAGTAATTTGACCCGTTGTCTTCGACGATCGTGTCGAGCTTGGACTCTTGAGAAGCAACAAAGTTCTTCAGACCGACAAGATCGAGGGCGTGCCAGAGCGCATCGTCTCCATGCTTGCCGTCAAAGTCGAGAGAGGAGCGGATCGTGCCGGAGAAGATGAAGGGATCTGCAGGTACCAGGTTCAGGGCGTGGATGCTTTGAAGCGAACATGCGCTGCTCACCTTGGGGTATCACCTGCATACCACGGCGCAAAGTTGACATACCAAGGGACTTGATGTCTAGCGAAGACAATAAGATCAGAGATCAGAAACTGGTGGCACAGATCGATAGATCGTCCTTACCTCTGCCATCGATCTCGACCGTGCCATTGCTAGACTCAATCATGCGGAGCAACAAAGACAGAAGCGTGGATTTTCCGGAACCAGTGCGCCCAACGATAAAGACCGTCTCTCCTGCATTGAAAGTGAAGTTGATATTGCGCAGGACGAGCTTGTCAGGGCGAGAGTGGTATGCAGCATCGATGTCACGCAGAACAATCTCGCCACGCGAGGGCCAGCTCTCCTCAGCAGGGTCGGAACCAAGATATGCGGGATCTTCCTTAGGGAGCGAAGTGGTGTAGTTCATGAGACGTTCAACAGCGTTCATCTAGAGATGGTTAACTGAGTTCAGAGTCTAGAGAGTAATCGCTTAAACGGACCTCTGCTTCGACGTTGGCGGCGCTTCTGAGGAGCAGGTTCATGATGTAGGTAAGAGTCGATGCATAGGTCAACGCGAGTACGAATTGGGTGCTGTTTCCGACCACCTTGGTGTGTGCAAGCATGGCAAGGACAAAGACGATCGACGAGGACATGATTTCCATGCGAAGGGTAACCCAGATTTCTGGCCAGACTTTCAGCCATTCCGAATAACGGTGAGAGAACTGACATACCGGCATGCATCCTCAAGAACGTAGGTTTGTTACTTGCGTTTAGGAGCCCTCCAACTGCATTTTCGAAGTCGGTCTCGCGTCCATAAGCTATGATCGTCGGTATTCCATCGAGGGTTTCGTTGATGCGAGATTGAAGAGGACCACGTCCAAGAGACTCGAGACGCTTGAGCTCACGGAGGGACTTGCGGTAGAATTTGAGCACAAACCAATAGATGATGATGATCGGGAACACGAAGGCTAACCAACTCATGAGCGGAGATCGAGGGGAGTAGATGTTGTGCTTGAACTTACCCATCATGATCGGAGTGCTGTAACCCAAGATGACGACCGTGGAGATCAAGCTTCCAATACCCGCAACCAACTGAAAGAGTTGGGGCATGAGACGCTGATCAATAGACTCGATGTCCTTGGAAAACCGGTTCATGATGCGGCCGATTGGTTGGCTCTCAAACCACCACATGGGAGTATAGATGACACCTTGAAGGGCTTTGGAGTGGAATGTGCGGCTGGCACGGATGCTGCTCAGGAGAATAGTTATGTTGAGGATGACTATACACATTAAGCTTAAAGAATGTAAAGGAAAGATGCAGCAAGCTCACCAATGGCAAGAACAGAGGCGAAACCGATGCCATCGTATATGCCGATCCAAGCTTGAGCTTTCTCGTGCCAAGTGTCTTCTGTCCACCAAGTGAGCCATTGGCTCAGAATGACGACGCTGCCTTGCAGGAGTATAATTTCAACCAGCAGCATGATAATCATCCCAATGCCGCCAGTAGCCTTGAGATACGCCCACCATGTTGCTGCACCAACGGCACCCGTGTTGCGCTCTTCCTCAGCGATCACCTGGTCAGTGATTTCTTGCCGCTGAACTGTGGCCCTTTGAGGACCAGGAGTACTCTTGCGCTTTTCATCCTTTGTGTTACCAGAGTCCTCACTGAAAGGCGCTTGAACCTCGCTGAGCAGACGCGTGAGCTCGCCATTCCTTCCAACAAGATCATCGAAGGAGCCTTGCTCGACAACGGCACCATTGGAGACAACGATGATATGGTCGACCTGGTTGAGGTACTGGAGCTGGTGAGTGACGAGAACACGTGTTTTGCCCTGCAAGGCGCGTCTGATACAGTTGTTGAAGACATTGCGACCAACGCGAGGGTCCAAAGCAGCAAGAACGTCATCGAAGAGGTAGATGTCTGCATCGGAATAGACTGCACGGGAAAGAGCGAGACGGGCTTTCTGTCCGCCGCTGAGGTTGTTTCCCTTCTCGCTCATCTGGGTGGCCATGCCGTGGGGGAAAGTCTCGAGGTCCGAATCGAAACATGTAGTCTGGATTGCCTTCTGGAGCTGGTGTATGTCGAAGGGACGACCGAACAAGATATTGTCCTGAATGGTGGAGGTCTGAACCCAGGGTTGTTGGGCACAGTATGCAATGGACCCATTACAGTGAACCTCGCCAGAGACACGTATCATCTCTCCAATAATAGCGGACAAGAGGGAACTTTTGCCCGATCCGACGTTGCCAACGATAGCGGTGAGGGAGCCAGTGCGAATCGAGATGTTCACATTGTGTAGGAATGGACCAGGGCCCGAAACTTCATCCCCATCAACCTTATCGATACTAGAGACTTCAGCCTTGTCATCTGTTACTTGGGCAGGTGAAGGAGTATCATTGCTGTCGAGAGCGGTCCAGGAGAAAGCACCATCTACAATGGCGATAGCATGACCGATGTTCATAAAATCGGGTAAAGACTCGGCCGTGGAAACTTTCTCATCAGCAAGCAAAAAGGAATAAATACGACCCCAGGATGTGGCAGCAATGACTACCGCACTGTGTGAGCGTGAACATGAGCCAGCTCGTGGAAGATAACCGGTGACATACCTGAGGAGCTGGGGAAGTGATATGAGAGGGTCCACCAGCATACCGAAGAAAGAAATGGCGGGGAAAACTCTTGAAGAGGGAATGGTACCCATGTTCTCGTGACCAAAGAGGGAGAAAGCAGCAAGGGGCATGACAGTGTTAGTGACCTGGACAAAACGATTTCAACACCTCAATCATATCACTGAGTACGCAGACCTGCCTGCCCGACGATGACAAAAGTCGCAACCCCCATATTAAATTTACGCAACCAGTGAAGCTGCTCTGTACGAATACCTTCCAGCTTCGCCAAGAAGTGCTTCTCAAGGCCATTGATCTTCACCACGCGAATCCCTAGATGTCCAGAGAGTTAGTAAAGAAGTGGAAAATATTCAAAAATAGTTCTTTTTACCGTCCAAGACTTCACGGACGGTCTTGAGGCGACGATCACCGAGTCTCATGAACCCAGGAGTGGCCTTGCGCATGAACACTGGGACGACCATGATAAGGAGAAAGAGGGAGAATAGGAGGACGCCGACGCTGGCCCATGCAGAGACGCCAAGTAGACGAGACAGAAGGACCGTGACCGTAACCAACTGGAGGGGAATACTCCAGACTAGGTGGATGAGCTCCCATGCCTTGGAGACAGATTCGCAGTCGACATTGACAAGGTTCATGATATACCCCTTGCCACATTTTTGGTTGCTCTCCGCAGAAAGACGGAGCGACTTCTTGTAAACAGCTGAGATGAGAGCTGTCTTGACGTCCAAGGCCATGCGCTTTACAAGCTGGTCTGCAGAGCGTCCACAGAGCGTGAAAGCCAACTTGAGTCCCATCAAGATACCGCCCAAAGCATAAGTATTGTAGATGATTAGTGGGAAACCACCAGTGTCCGATTTGATTACTGAGGTCCAGTCCGCCAGTGCTGTGGCGTTGCCAATGGGTGGGGGAATAGCTTCTGCTGCGACAATGATTTGCTGTAGCATCAGTGGAGCAAGGATGGCTGAACAGATGGACAAGAACCACAAAACTCCGGAAATCATCCTGTCATTTTCGTCAGTAAAGTGATCGAGCTCGCATACAAACAGAGATAATACTTGCCATAATTTACTGGCAGCGGAAAAGATCGCTCCGAACAGTTCAGGGTTCTTACGGCTCTTGTCAAAGAACCATGTTCGCAATTGAGTCCAGAAAGGCTCCACCCAACGCTCCACCACGATTGCCTCGTCGTTCCGTCTGAGAGGGAGCAGATCCTACAGGGAGAGAGAAAACAGAAATTATATTTAATATGATTTACAGTTCAGCCAGAAACGAATATAACTACCGATTCCAACAATGGCCGCTTCGATCCCAAGCGGAGCAACGGCGTCATCCATGATATAAACAGAAACGAATAGGGGGTGACGTGTAGTGTTGGGTGGGTGGCAATATTATTGATGGTATCGGGGATGGTGGTTTCGACAGGAGGCTGCATGACGATCAGTGTACTTGCGGGACGGCAATTGAACGCATCGGTGGGATTGTGTTCATGCTCCTTCTCGAACAGATAATCTGGAGATTTCCTATCGCTGACCACGATTTCAAGAGCAGTTGCAGCAGGAGCCTCGATTGGGCAGCCTGGAACTTTCTCAGAGACGAGGTCGTCAATGTTCTCGTCGTCAACCACGGTAGCCTGACTGTTGGGGGTGGTGGGGCTGGTAGGGCCAATGATGACCTCCTCAGTTAATTCTTCCTCGTTGCCAAGAATCTCCAAAGCGATCATTTGAGCGGTAATATCCTCGTCGAAGAGATGGTCCATTTGCTCCAGGTACTCATATTCGGACTGCAACCAGAAATGCAGGCGAACCATGGTGATCGAAGTGAGGCCGGAGTAGAGAAGAGGCAAATCCGTCGGAATGGCATCAAGAGACTTGGACAGCTTCGTAACCTCAGTCGCAATCTCTTCGGCGAGAACATCAACTTTGGATAGAGGAGCAGTCACCTGAAGGTCAGAAAAGTGGCCAGGAGGGAGTGTTTCCGTGGAGTCAACCATCTTCTGAAGCTCAACAAGATCGATCTGGTATGAAGAGTTGAAGGGCATCTCCGGAATGCAACGAACAGAATTGATGACCAAAGCAAGATCATCGTCGTGATAAACCCACAGGTGGTCGCGGGCGTGCTTCAGGACGAACATAGCATCAGTGGTTTGAGTGCTGACGAACAGAACGATCCTCTCGGTTGAATTTGACTTCACAAGCTTGAAACCTGTGATGTTGAGGGACTTGTCAGCAAAGGCAGGGGCCAATGCGCGCTCGACGTAATCAAGGTCCACGAATAAACCATTGATCTTGACATTGCGCGAGCTACGACCGCGGATCGAAATGGTACCGTCAGGTTGCATGCAACCAATGTCGTCCGTGTAAAGGAGTATGTCATCCCCAGCCCATGGACGGAACATATGCTGGGATGCTTCTTCGTTGTCAAGGTAGTGGGTTGCACTCTGACTCGTGATCAACCCAACGATCCCAGTTGCGCCTTCTTCGCCCTGGGGAATGACAGACGACGACTCATCAAGGAGGACAAGGTCCGTACGACCTTGTGTAGGCCCGAATGAAATCGTGGACGGGATGGGGTCGGTGGGGCGAACTAACATTTGCGAAATGCCCGCAAAGCCAACCTCGGAGCACTGTACATACGTTTAGTTTAAGTGGAACGAAAACTGCTGAGAAAAGAATGAAAAGAATGACTGACTGCGTAGTTGCAAGCGATCGTTGCACCTGGGAATATGGCAGTAGCTAATTCGAGGTCACGAACGTCAAATGCTTCACCACCGATCACCATCCAATAGACACGGTTAAAACCACGGGGAAGCCTGGATCCACCAGCGCGCCTTTGCGCATACTCGGCGAAAGCACGGAAGACGTTGGGTGTAAAGTGCACTCGCATCATCTGAGGGGTGTGAGTGGATTCAAGCTCTTCATATAATGCAATGCATTGGCCAGCGACGGAGGAGGACGCATCAAGGTATAACGTCGTCCGGTTAAACATGAAACGGCGAATCTCGAAAAGAGGGCGCAAGAACGTCTATTTTGGCTGTCAGGTCAGCGTAGACCATCAATATAGTCAAGTAAACACAGACAATTGCACCCCGCAGCCATTGACCATCCATAGGTTTTAAGTGTGCAGATGACTCTTCAGAAAGCACAGCAAGGCTTCTGCGCATGGGGTATACAATGCTCTTTGGGATACCCGTGGTACCACTGGTGGGAGTGATGGAACAGATCCGGGGGACCGTTTCGACCACCTCTTCAGGCGACGGAGGAAGTACGTCGCTGGGAGGCTTTGGAGAGTTGACGAGGCTGAAAGTAGAGACGGCACGGACTCCCGGTGCAGCTGGCGGCTCCGATGAACCAAAAAGAATGAGGTGTACATCGGCGCGCTCGAGAATAATCTGGAGGACCTCCGGGGTCCACTTTGAGGATAAGAAAACGACTGTACGTCCTGAAAGCCAGATAGCATGGGCCGCAGCAACAAAATCGATTTCGAGACTGCGGCCAAATTAGATACGACCGACTGAACAAGACACCGTCGAATGCACTCACCCCATATAAAGGCCGATAGGATTCCTGGTGTCATCGAGATCATGAATTTCGTCTGCGAGCTTCCTGACTCGCGCCCACAGGGCTGCATATGACCATTGATCCCCTCCGCTCTTAACAGCAACCAGGAATGGGCGCTGCTTAGCAACTTCCAGAAGTGCTTCGGTGGGGGTGATTAACGAGGTAGACATCGAGGTGTAGATTTATCGTTCCGAAATGAATATACAAAGTACGCACACTCCCAAAGAAAAAAGGAAGAAAAAAGGAAGAACGAAAGAAAGAATTACGGGGCCTGCCCGAGACAAAAGAAAACGAAAGGGGAAGAAGCTGAAGGAGATCAATCGACCAGGAGGATACCTGAGCTGAACCTACGGAACATTGGTTTATATGCGAACTGCCTTGTAGGGTCGCCTGGGAGGCAATCGCCGGAAGTCCTGACCACTGGTTCGTTCCGGAACAGCCCCAGCGATCAGTGCCTTGTGCGTTACACCGTATCCTGTGCACCGCAAATCGCCGCAGCCACGAGGGCGTCTAAGTTGATGCATCAAAACCCGATGGGCTGAGCGCTGATTGACAGTGCTTGGTGTCATAGCGATGGAACAGGCCATCACTAGCTTGGTCAACTACTTATACACTGGCCGACTGCAGCAGTATGACATAATCGACTTCACTCGCAAATGAATGAAAGTTAAATTGACCGTCATTAATAACCCGAATGCTCCAAGTATGCTCTACGATGAGATCGTCACTGTCATAGCGTCTACAGAAAATACACTATATTGTCCGTATTTCGCCTTTGATCGTCTCCAGCGGTTTTGTTCACGAGGGGAGCTCGTCGCGTGAAGGTACGAGTCCAGGTGCAGCGAACATGACAACCGCTACAAGCTCGGGAAGAGCAGCAAATGGGTACCACCAATGCTCATTGTCCTGCTTGGCGAGGTTGTTGGATGTCGCAATGAAGAACGCTTCGCGAGCAAGTAATAGGAGGGAGATGACACAAAGGACGTGTATGCCGTAGGTTGCACCGAAGCCTCCGTTTGGCGCTTTGTACGTGCCGTCTAGATGCAAGTAATTACCTCAATCATGAATGCAACGAAATGGAGGCGACACTGACAACTTGCCACACCACGAACGAGAAAGATTGTCTGGAGCGCGACGAGGATGCAGAGGATGAAGAAGACGTAGGTGGAGATCTTGCGCAGTGTGTTTCCTGTCTGCGCGGAACCTGTCGCGGACTCGACAGCTCCAGTAATACCAAGCGCAACCGCCGCAACCAATGTAATGCGGAAAATCTGAGGCCGGCGTGTAAGTCGCGAAATTGGATCATCTGGGAGGGGAATATCGGACAGCCGGCCACTGAAACGAGATTTAGTACTACACCCCGAGGTCCAAAATCTAGATACTTACCGGTCAAGAACGAGGCTGTATGCCGAGTACAGCAGACCGAAGAAACCGACATTGTAGGTGATTTCGAATGCGATGAGCAAGCCCACGTTCTGGCCATCTGACGCTACACCGGCCAAAAGTGCCCTCAGAACGAATGCAGAAATTCGAACTGGGCGGTAACAAATTAATGATGGACACTCGAAAAGTGAAATAGAGGCTCACTTGCGCAAAAAAATGCAATGACAATGTAAACGTATGTTGGTCGAAAGATTGCTTGCCTGACAAAAAACAGAAGGAAGGGAACGTAAAGTATAGCAAAGATCACGGCGCCCGCGACGGAATCGATGCCATAGCTGTTGGCAGTAGTCATGACGGTCGAGAAACAGTAAAAAGAACAAAAACAAAAACAAAAAAACAAAGATGAGGGGATGAAATCGTAGATCAACTACAAGGAGGAGAGAAATGGAGAGGGACCTTTTGAATGGGATATACCAGTGAGAAGACGAGCACTGCCTTGACATTGACAAGACAACTCTGCAATCAGCCAGCATCAGTTCAAGAGATCACCAATGATGCATTGATGGCGGTGGCCTGGGAAACGTCACGGTGCTCCCACTCCATCGGATGACAACAACCTTGACGACGACTGGCCTTCGAATAAAAGCTGCGCTATTATGGGGCATGAACCAATGGCAGTGTGTCTCAATAATGATGTTTGTGCTAACACTGCTAAGTCAAGGTGAGACCGCAATTTGAACTTGACCGTCACGCACCAATGTCAAACGTAGTAATAAGATTGATGATGGATATGATCAATCATTCTGGTCCAGCACTAGAACGATGGAAACTATTCATATGTGGATCAGTTTCCGGAGGAAGTGACCATCTCAGTTGTGATTCAATCGCCGTTTCACACATTTAGGAGCACTGCCACACACGGGAGGTTGCGACTATCGAAAGCACGCGTTGCAACGGATACAGCTTTTTTTACTTACGCTCTTGTGGGTCTCACAAACCCCGGCAAAGTTCCCATTGGCAACTTATCGATCATTCGGACCACACACATTTTGCACCCGCCATCCGTGCAGCCTGGAGTTCCCGGCTGAGGGCACTCAGTTGATGCATGTAAGCCTCCGAGCCGCTCCCCTTCAACCATTGCATGTTTAGTACTAGGTGCGACGATGAATGAGGAACCGATTAAGGACTTCAGCCCTACCCTGAATACGATAACCCCGAGTCTACCATGTTATCGCAGCTAGGCTACATCCTCCACCAGAAATGCGGTGCACATCTGACGTACTTTTTGATCAACTCCGAGTCGCGATGTTCCTCGGATGTGCGACCTCTATGTCTCATAAGTTACTCACGACTCGAACGTGCATCGGTGCTCCCATCCTTGTGCGAGCGATCCCGCCGATCCGGCTTGACCGCTCGTGCCAGGTTTAGTTTCCACGGTTTGGGGTACCATCCCATCGATGGACGAACAAAAATCCTTGTCTGTCATGGATAAGCCAAGGCAGCTATGAAGTAACATGCTGGTCTACCGACTCCCCCGACTCTGCATCTTGGGCTCTGAAAACCTTCAAGTGGTTAGTCATGCACCCCCAACATACATCATTTGGCACAGATGTCAAGAAGGTTGAAGTACTCTTTCAAGCTCGAGGGTAAGCTCATCTCCGCAAGTACCTTGAGAGTGGCAGCCGTCACGGCACGCGGGAGTGTAACCATCTCCAGCACTTTGCGTATTCGTATTGTGCTTCCATTTTTGGCAGCATTTGGAGTTCGAGTTGTGGACAGTCAGCTCACTACTTTACCAGCACATCTTGTTCTAACTAACATCATCATTCTCCCTGCTTGGCCCGTATCCATGCATCCCAGATGAAGGCCAACAAATTATCATCAACATCCCTTGGCAGCTCAACAAAACTGTGGCAGAGGACTGCAATTAAGTGGCACTGTCAACACAATCTTCAATTCTGAGGGCGAGTCTGTGCTACAGAGTATCCGGGGCGGGGGGGAATATGGCAATAGACAAACCCTTCCAGGGTCCCTTGACCTAAGCCATCCTGACTGGATGTGATAAATCGGCTCATTACAATTAGAGTCGCGTGAAGCCACACGATAGATTCCCCTAGGAAAAAGAAAAAAAAAGGGATATCTATATGTAAAGGGTGTCGAGATTCTATGATAGTACATCGAGAACATCATCTCTCATCTAGAACTTGTCGACTTCCACACCAGAGTCGCTAGCGGTATCATCGGTAATCTTGGGGCTACTGGCAGCCAGGCCATAGGCGTTCTTGTAGAAAACAATGTTCCCTTCATCCTCCACGAACTGCGACATCTATCAGTATCTTGCAAGCGAGACAGAACATCTGATAATACCTTGCATTCCTTGAAAACTCGGTAGACTTCGCTCCATCCGCCAGGAGCTCCATGGAGAACGATGCCAGCTTGCTTTAAGCGCTGACGAAGAGCATCAGAAGCTTCCCATCTACGCGAGGCGAGTCAGCACCACGAATAGAGACAACCACAGGGTCTTACGCATTGTAATGCGGGATCTTGCTGGAAACGTGGTGCAAGACATGAGTCTCGGAAATACCATGAGTTGCGTGAGCCCCAATCCAACCCATGATCTTGCCACAGTCACCCAAAAGGTTGCGATCGAGCGTAGCCAAAGCGCCACGGGGGAATGTGAACTCTGGCGCACGGTAATGAGGGAGAAGGGGATCGGTGTGTTGCAGGAACGTGATCAGTACCAGCCAGTGGTTAACCCTGAGATAATTAATTAGCAAATGAGGATTATAGGTATATGGGGGCTCACCATAAGTAAGGGACAAGGTAGAGGCGGAAGACATCCCAAAAACCGAATTTGTAGATAGACCCGGCAATTCCAGCCAACCAGAACAAAACGCCGATGTCAGATATGATAACTGAGCCATATTGGTGGGGCGCAAACATGGCAGCATCCGGATTGAAGTCTGATCGGGCTCGATGTCGGAAGTGTTTATAACAAAACAAGTATCCACTCACGGCTGGTGCCGGCAGGGTATCGCTTTTGACCAGAAGCATTCCGGATCAGGTACGCCGGCCACCCCCCAAGCTAAGAGAAGTATGAGCATACACAACAAAGCTCTTGCATTAAAACATACGAGATAACTAGCAGCACCGAGAGTGGCACCGATAGGAGAATCTCCAAGAGCATCCCGGAGTTCTTTTTTGACCTTGTCACTTACGCTCGAGCCAAGGATATTCTCCTGTGTAGGATCGAAGGTAGGCAGACCGAGTTGGGAGCGAGTTTTGGGAACAAAGACTTGGTCTTGAGTCAAATGGCCGGTCGATGCATGATGCTTCGCATGTGTGATTCTCCACGAGTGGTATGGAACACCCAATCTGAAATTTCAAATTCAAAACAACGCGTCAATCACGTGATATCCTTGAAAGAAAAAAAATGAAAAATGACATACGCTGAGTGAAGCACCCAACCCACGCTGTGATTAATAAACTTGGAGTCGGAGAATGCTTGATGGCCGCACTCGTGTGCTACGACCCAAAGACCAGTGGCGAAAAGACCAGTCCAAAAACCGTACAGGGACCACAGTGAGAGCCGCGCAACTGGGTAAAGAATGGGATGAGGCAAAGGGATGGCCTCTGGAGTAATGAGAGCGTCAAGGAACGTGGCAGTCTTGTAAATACCACCAATGACGATGCAGTCCCACGCGCTGTCACGAGAATTACGCGTCAGCCAGGCGGTAGAGGGAAGAGCAGATGCCATACATGTAGAGCGACGAACGAATGGCGGAACGTTTGAAGCAGTGTGCACTGTACATTGTAACGAGGTTAGCTGGATACTGTTAAAGACTGGGAAGCAGAGGTGAACGTACGGGATAACACTCAACAAGTCTTTGATAGTAAGGTCTGGAATAATCACCTCGTTTTGCTTAATAGTCGTCACACCATCTTTTGATTGGACACTCATAGTGATCGTGGTCAACGTAACGGAAGTTGCGGTCTATCAGAGATTCTAGGAAGAGTCAGAGCAAAAGGGGAGGTATCAGGGAGGTGGGAAGGGACGAAGCGAATCTTGGCGTGAAGCCGTTTTATTGGGGGAAAAAATGCATGACCGGATTCGGCCGGACACGTGGTATTTACTGTGACCCGATTAAAGCAGATCAAGACTTGGCAGAGTCAGACTCTCCAGAATCTATGTATCATAAACCGCCTAGGCTTTGAGAATAGGAAGCTAGCAACATTTGTGATGTATAATGACTGTGATTATCCATGCAAGCATTGACAGGTGAAACCTTTGGGGAGTGTATTTTTACCACATCGAGCCGGTGATAGAACAAAAGGTTAGCTCAGTGCTTGCAATCGTGCTGCTAGACCCTCTAGGAAAGCAAAACCATCCTTGGTAATCGTACGGCTACTGCTCCTGTTCGTCACTGCTCCAAAATCTGCTACCATCTGAGCAAGCGCTTTATTGTCTGGTGCCTTTGCCACCTCTCGTTTCAACCTCGTGAACAGGTTCAGCTTCACAAGGGCAGGCTGGATTTCGCCACCCTGGTCTAGGTTGGTACTCCGCGTCCGCGATGTCCGCATCGGCTGCATGACCGCTGCCGGGTTACCGAGTTGCTTGTACAAGGCGTCCAAGAAGCAGAAGCCTTCTATAGTCAACGTTCTCGACGTTCCAGTGTCCTTGAGGATTGTGACGAATTCTACCACAATCTTTGACAGAGTAGTGTTATCTGTGGATCTCAACACTGCCACCCGTAGCTGCGAGAGTCGTTCTGATTTCTTGATCCGCACAGGTGCACGTGGCGGCAGGTTCTTCGGTTGCCCTGGAATTCGGCCCCCTTCAATGGAATCGCCAGGGAGATCATCAACGTCACCCTCCTCCTTCGCATCGTTTGGCTTCGTTGCCTGTGTACCTGGCGTGAGCGCGTTCGTCTGGTCAGCGAGGGCTGGTCGATGATTAAGCTGGAGCTTGGCGAGATCCTGGAGTACATCTTCCATTTCCGAGCCAGTGCATGCAGGGCGTTTAAGCGCTTTTTGTGAGACCAGTTTTGCCTAGGACCGGTATCATCTCACCCGAATAAGATTGATTCATGTAATGAACCG
>JBBPQD010000036.1:0-27757 GCA_038092355.1 Caloboletus inedulis
GTTGCAACATGCCTGCCCCCAAGGCTTGGGTACGGAAAGCCAGTCCACGGGTCTTTTCGATGACCGACTGGTATACTGGGAGTGGTGAGCGGTGAATTTCGATCACATTCTTGGAAGACGTTCGCATGAGAAATATGTTCGGACATCGACGCATATACTCACCTTTTCTAGGTCGATCTTTGCATCGGCGCCCATCCGAGTCTCGCGGATTAGATTAACAATCCACTTCTCGCCCTCATCCTTGGTAAGGTTCAGTCTCTCCGATAGATCCCTGTAGAGCCGAAAATTAGACCGGTAATGATTCCCTCAAGGACCATGACCGGCGTACCCGATATCAATGCGTTGATGTATGCGGCAGTATGCCTCGCTGATCAAGTAGCGTGCGTTGTCCAAGAACTCCTCTCTAAATTCTCCGAGGAAAAAGTCGTCGCCAACAACACGCTCCGCAACTGCTAGCTCCCGTTGGGCAGCTTCAAAATCGAATTCAACGTAAAGCTCCTTCAGGAAAGAGGTGATGGGATCTTGGTATTGGTATTCTTCGGTTTGGATGACCTTGACAATCTCCCGGATAGAGTGCCGTACACGCGAAGAGGCACTCGTGTTTCCTGTAGCAGATTTTCGGGAGAGGATCGCAGCAGTAGCGATGTAACGCAGAATCCAAGGGCAAGAGGTTTGGATGGTGTTGAGGTAAGTGGGGGAGAGGAAAGTCTCGAGAAGAAGCGTACGGCCTTGAGGGTGATTGTAGTAGACGAAGAGCGACCAGTGTACGAGCCACGTCCGCGAGTGCAACTGGGAAAGGGCGGCAGACTCGGTAGGACTCGTCAAAAGAGATGACGGTGAACGAGAGTCAACGACGTCCCGGAGCGTGTTGAGCTCTTCAAGAGCAGTCTCCCATTTTCCTGTGAGGATATCCGAGGCGAGTTTTCCCCAGTGTGCGGAGGTGTTGAGTTCGGTATCAGTGGAGAGAACGCGAAAGTGGTACAAGTAGTCCGCTGCGCCGCTGTAGTTTCCGTACGTGTATTGGAAGTGGCCAAAGTTGTACAGCGCCGTGATTTGTTCTAATGTAAGCTGGAGAAAGGCACTGAGCTGGTCACGAGGACGAGATATCGGACAAGCATACGTTGTAATTATCTTTGAGATACTGCAGGTTTTGATTTTTGTCCTGGCGAAGTGCCTGCGCGACGTCCGGATTCTCGATCACGTCCAGGACGGCCTGAGCCTCTTGCTGCAGCCGCTCGTATGTCGAGACGGCCTTTTCTCGCTTTCCAGAGAATTCTGGGTAGTCGCAGATTGGATGTAATGTCAGACTTGGGATCCGGAGGTAGACAGACCTTGAGGAACCCCCTCATCAGGGTGCAGCTGCTCGAACAGGCTGACCGCATAGTCGACCATGTTGGTGTCCTTGGCGAGCTCATACTGGGCTGCTTGGACCTGCTCGGCTGGAAAGAGCGAGGTCTCTACGAGATGGGCGAGTAAAGGAAAGGTGAGATGGCGATCTAAGTACGGAATGATCGTCTTTGAGAGATCGTACTCGGCCATTTTTTTTTCTTCTTGCTGATAGTCAAAGGACAGATCAGCACAGCCACAGGACGCTGGAGGAAACCACGTTTTGCTTTGGACTGCCGCCACACTTGCACCACACCCACCATGACCGCCATTACGAAGAACCTTCCTTGGTTCATCGCAGACCTCGGAACTGCAACCATCGGCGAGGCAAGTACCTTTACGATCTACCGTTCATCGTGGAGCGAACATCTTTTTTCAGAAATGCTACTCTTCTCTGGTCGAAAACCTCAACCTTGGTGACGTAGACTGCCTCAAGTACTCGCTCTCCAAGGGCTTGGGCTTGGGCATCGTCGTTGGGGGATCCATCATGAAGGTGCCCCAGCTAATTACCAGTGAGCCTTCAATCGCTTGTCACCCGCGCCCGAAACTCATGTTGCCCAAGTCCTGTCCGCGCAGTCTGCCCGGGGCCTCTCCCTACCTGCATACATCCTGGAAACCTTCGCATATGCCATCATAACGACATACTCCTACAGGAACGATTTCCCCTTCTCTACCTACGGAGAGAACTCTTTCCTTACCCTCCAAAATACCTTAATTACATTTTTAATCGTCTATTTGCCTTCAACACCACTCCGCAAGGCACAAAATACCGCAGGACGGCTCGCTGTTACAGCTGCTGGGACAATTGCTTCTGCCGTCACCCTCTACGCTGTGCCCAAGGAAACTCTGGCACTCTTGCAGCTCGCTACCCTCCCACTCTCGTTATTTTCAAAACTCCCTCAAATTATGCAAAATGCTCGTTCCCGGTCGACCGGCCAGCTTTCGGCCTTTGCCGTGGTCGCCCAAATTGCTGGATGCCTCGCCCGCCTCTTCACCACCGCCACCGAGGTTGGCGATATCATCGTGACCGCAGGATTTGCCCTAGCCCTTATTCTAAACATCATAGTCGGGGTACAAATGTGGATGTACTGGGGCAAAGATGACAAGGAGGTGTACTCGAAGATACCCATTGGCGTAGTACATGAGAAGGAGGGGTGGACGCAGGTGAGGCAGAGGGTCGACGTTGTTGTCCCCCCCAAGACCCCACTCCCTCCCCCTCGGCATAGCACTGCATCTCCTTCGGGCAGGAAGTGGGCACGGAAAGTTGATTAAATAGATTCCTGTAATTCGTCTCCAAATGATTGTCGCTGTTTATCGAGCAGATGACACGCAAGGACGGCAGGGAGAGATTGCCCAAAGATCTCGCCTGATTACGGAATAGACCGTCGTCGTGGTTTTTGACTTTCCTCCCACTTTCTCCACCATTCGGGGGTCAATGCAGCACGCGTTTCTTGCCACTTCCGTGTCTTCTCCGGGTTAGCCTTTAGGAATGCCTCGAATAGGTCGATCACAAATTTTGTCTCTCCCTGGGCCCCTGGCTTCAGCGGGGTAATCTGGCTCTCGTCCAGGTTCATGTTCTGGGTCATTTGAGCGTGTGCAAAATTGGCATCCAGAGCGAACTGCTCACCTTGAGAATTGACTTGAAAAAGGAATGTGCACGGCCCATATGTAACCACTTGTGGACAGGGTCCACTTCTTCCTGCGTCCACTCGCGAATTCTGGGATCCTCCATGTCGATCGGGTGTCCAGCTGCCATAGAAACGGGTGCATTTCGTTGTTGAAGTTTATCGTTCAACCACGATGATAACTCATCGGAGAGAAGATTATCACCCATTGGATTAACCACGATGGCACGGACTTCGGCGTCCTCCGGAGCGCTGCCAACCTCAATGTAGTCGTCCTGACTGGCTACGAGCTCTTCGAATGGGAGTCGAACACTGTCCTCAGTATCTGGATGAGGGATATGAATATAATGGACTCCCTGGAACGGAAGCGATCTTAAATGCAACTCGTTTGACATCTGCGACAGGGGTACTCACGGGTTCACTGTGAGCCGCTAACATCATAGTCACGGGTGGCCAAGGCTCTTGTGAGACATATTGTGCAAGATACACAGGCAAAAGAACAGGATAGGCGGCGGCCTGTCGAAATCTAAGAATAGAGAGTCAATCTGTGGCTATGGTTGCGTACAAGATTCATCTTGACTGATTGTGGATTGAAACGCATGTTTTCGCTGATAACTGCATCAGTGTAAGAGAGACAGCGCGTTTTTTCGAGGATATCGAATGGTAGGACGTTGTACGGGAGACACATCACATCGAGCCCCCACTGATGCGCTAAATCGGGAGAGAATGACTTAGCGAGCTCGATGTGTGTCGGTGGATCGCGGACCAGGATGCGGCCGAAATCCATGCTAGATCCTACATTAAATACCTTGGAACCCAAAATCCCAGGAGAAGGAAAGTCACGAGCATACCTGGTAGGTACCTATCGAACGGTGGTTAGCACCAAGAGGGAAACTGTCCAGATGCACCTACAAATCCTCAAATTGCACCGTGGCAGTTTCACTCTGCTAAGAAATAAGATCAGAGTTGCAAAGGAGTGACGCGACAAACCCGAGATTCTTCCGTGTCAGATTCTGAAGAAAGCCAGGCCGTGGCCTCGAGTTCAGCACGTACGAACCAAGTCGGTAAGTATAATGGCTGGATGCGCGTTGGTTGGAGTGGCTGAAAACCGCTCATAGGGAAATACTTGGCGAGAATAGAGGCAATGAGTGAGATAAACGGCACATTAGATTGCCCCTTGCGCGATCTGCCAACATAGCCGGCAACCGAAGCAGCGACACCGATATGACAGATGGCATCGTCCGGAGAAAAAGCAAAGGGAATTGCTGAAAAGACAATGGTTAAAGCCATGTCACTGCTATGCATTGGGGAAAAGACGACCTCTGACTTTGGAGTGATAATTTGGGAGTAGTGAAGCAGCCTCTGAGTAGTGTCTGTGCCTCGGAGTCGCAGCGAAGGCCCTCCGAGCAAGATGCGGTCGGGCCAACATTGCCCGCTGGGTGTCGTTGAGCGCAGTGCGCACGGAGGGATCCAAGTCGTGGTCACGTGCTGACGCGATATACGTGTCTGTTATGATCTGAGCTTGGTCTAAGCCAGCCAGTTCTCATTTCCTCGGCAGCGATGCCAACGTCGTCCGTGCTGGTCCTCCTCCTCCTTCTAGCCCTTTCGGTCTTCGTCAGCGCTGCGGATCTCTATAAAACACTAGAGCGTCAGTCCAAGGCGCGCACCGAACGGCACAACCTGTCTTTTGACTCATGTATCACTTCCAGTGTCCAAACATGCCTCGGAGCAAGACATAAGAAAGGCCTATAAGCGCCTCAGCCGTAAATACCACCCAGACAAGAACCAGGAACCAGGAGCAGAGGATAAGTTTGTCGAAATAGCACACGGTAGCGACCATTCCTTGGACGTGTGTACAGGCAGGACTGACGGTGGTTTCAGCTTATGAAGTGCTTTCAGACTCAACTGTAAGTTAACAACATGCATCGAGTGACATGACCCCACTCTTTTTATTACACAGAAACGACAAATCTATGACCAGCATGGCGAGGTAGAATAACCATTGGCTTCTTCCAACCAATGCTGACCGGCTGTCAATGATACACAGGAAGGTCTGCGTGCACACGAAGGCGGACAACAACAGCATCACAACCCTTTCGACATATTCTCCAGCTTCTTCGGCGGTGGATGTGAGTCTTCCAACACCTCATGTTTTACGGATTCACCTCACGCACCACAGTCGCACAGCAACAGCAAACACGCCGAGGGCCGACAGTGTTGATGGAATTTGAGGTTTCTCTTAGCGATATGTATGTGTTTCTACTGTGATTATGTTTCCATGGGAAGCTTACCCTTCGGTAGGTACAAGGGAGCTGATATCGACGTGTGTTTCCCCGTTTGCTTGCTCGTTATGAGCGCTAACGCATTCGGATCAGTTTTCATTGAGAAAACATGTTCTCTGTGACCATTGCAGAGGCTCCGGTGCCGCGTCTGATCGCGACATTCATACCTGTCGCGGATGTGGAGGATCTGGCGTCAAGATGACCAAGCAGCAGGTATTCCCTGGCATATTCGCACAAACCCAAACTACATGCAACGAGTGCGGTGGACGCGGGACTGTGATTGTGAAGAAATGCCCACATTGCAATGGCGAAAAAGTCGTCGAGCACATACAACCCTATACATTGGACATCGAACCCGGCATGCCCGAAGGACACGATGTACTATTTGATGGCGAGGGAGACGAGAGTCCTGACTGGGAGCCCGGCGATATTATTTTGCGCGTGCGCAGTAAGAAAGAGGAGGGTGGTTGGCGGAGGAAGGAGAGTACGCTCTACTGGCGAGAGACGATTGGCATTGATGAGGTATGCATCAAGTCCCTCCGGTTAGAGTGAACTAATACCTTTCCACCCGTTTTTACAGGCCCTACTGGGCTTCAAGCGCAGTATCACACACCTTGACGGGCACGTGGTAGAAATTGACCGTACAGGTGTTACACAGCCCGGTGAGTGCTCTGGACAACGTTTTTTGCACGTTTCTGACACACTTTTCAGGCTACGTGCAGATGTTCGAGGGGGAGGGGATGCCCCTGTTTGAACAGTCTGGGCATGGCAACTTGTATATAGAATACAGCGTCGTTCTCCCTGTGGAGCTCAGCTCAGACATGGGTCGAAGTAAGGCCCAATACTGTCTCCTGGAAGAATCTGTGACTCATTCCTCCCAACAACAGAACTCAGAGAAGTTTTCTACGGGTCTGAAGACCACAAGAGAGATGAGCTATAAAACGTTAGACTAGATAGATAAAGTCTATTAGATATCCAAGTAATTAAATTTTCTATTGTTGTTATTCCCATATTAGGCCGTGAGAGAGACCAGCCCTAAGGCGAGCTGAGTCAGTATATATACCTGGCATTCAACGTTTATCTTTTGTTTGGGAAACCCCTTCGGCGTGGCTGCGGAGTGGTACGTTGACCCTACTGCTCACCGATGCTCTGGTAGTTGACTCCAAGTTTCAAGCCATTAGGCCGTTGTCTGACGCCTCGTGCTTTGGTTGAAGGCTCGAGGTGGTCGTGTTTGTCGTCGTCCGGCATCGGACTCCCCCCCGGTGTAGCGCGATGGAAAGCGGAACGTCGTGGAGACGATTCCTGACTTATTACCATCGATGATGTCGAGTTTTCGTCCTCGATGTTGCGCAAGATCTCGCATCTGATTAGCGATCGATGAGATACTTATGGAGCTGGCCCGTCCAGGGTCAGTGAAGAGTACGTACCATTCTCCTGATGCCCAGAGTCTCGCTGATGTTCCACAACAGTCCAGGTAACAGAGCTGCTGGACAGAAGGTGTACTGCTTGAGTCGGTCTGTGGTGAACCGCGACTGAGAAGTCGAGTCCCCTTACCAGCACCAGTTGTTGCTGGAGTGCGGGAATATCCCGTTTGTTAGCCCAAATTAATTACCCCAGGTCATACAAGCCTTGGAGGATGTCGCGGGAGGATTCGTCCTCCTAGTGACTTTCTTCCGAGCCTACATTTCATGTCAAGCTTTGTTATGTAGTAAATCGTAAATGATTCCTTATCCTTGCTGTTGGTTCATGGCGAAGTGATAAGAGTTATAACTACACGACAACATCCATTAACAATAGTATTAGCAAGTGAAGAACCAAAGAGTAGGCTGTTTGAGATCATGCCTTGGCATCGGATGGAAGAGTAAGCTGTATCGTAGACCTGTGAGCGGGGCTGGTGACGTACCAGGTATCTATACGATTTGCGGTCGTCACACCGCTCCAGATATTCTCGCTAAACCACACGTCAGTATTGATTATACTACACTAGATCATCAGCACTCACGTCTATCAATGTTTCAATTCTCTTCTTGATATCTTGTGGGTTAGGCTGGAATCGCGTAGCCAGCTGCCGAGTGACTTCGTTGATGAGATCATTGTGGGTCATCTGCTTTCGGTCCTTCATTACTCGGACGATGCAAGCCTAGAACGGAGTTGCAGTCAGATAATCCACCACAGTACCAGCCCAGAATACATCGCACCTCTGTTTGGTATTGCCGTTCCTCATCAATCCTTTCCCGGGTTTCCTTTCGTTCCTCCGTACTCTCGACTTTAGCGGACACGGTGCCAATTTTGATTCTTTGCATCGGACAGGTAAAAGTACTATTGAAGGAGAAAGAGTCTTCAGGATTGACATCTCGGCCCGGCGGATGCTTCTTCAAGATTTTGTACTTGGCACAGGCAAGTGATTGTAGATGGCGTTGTAGTTCGTGTTCTGGTATCAATGTTGTGGACTTGATTTCCTGTGACGAGAAGACCCTCAGCGCGGACCCTCCGCGAAGTTGGCTACCCTACATACCCCATACGTTAAGAAGCCATCATCCTCCACGTGTTCAAAAAGGAGAAGGATGAACAGGGCGAATGTTGATACGTTTAAATCATGCTTCCGGGCTTTGAACTGCACGCGGACATCAGCATTTCCGAGGGATGGTTGCCATGTTAACCTTCGACCTGAGTGACGAGACAGGTAGTAGTGCTCGAAGGACTTGCAAGATCTAGACAGGATCTCCGGAAGAGCACAGGTGGATGCAGTATGCGACATGGGCCAAAATGTTGAGGTCATAACTGTCACCGATATTTCCAACTCGGGAGACTGGAGAAGGACTGAGCCTTCCCTCGAACATTGAAACTCCCTTGGCTTACCGATATGTTTTGGAGGTATTGTCGATAACCTTGCATGGTCTCGGCAGAAATCTTCATGTCGTTGAACATCCCCTCCAGCTTTTGCGTGAATTGGTAACCACACTCGACTTTGAGCTTCGCTAACATGCCACGCTCCGCGTCATCGGAAACAGATCTACCAAAAAGCAGACGCTTGGCAAGGTGATTCTTATAGTAACGCTCGAACGCGTCCTTTTCGGTAATGTATCTGAAAACCGTGATCGTCTTGTCCAGGATCAAGTCAACTTCGATGTCTGTTTTCTGGATAACAGAAGTGAGTTGAAACGGATCGTAAAGTCCGATGTCAACTTACACCTTTAAGGCCTTTCTTGAGATATTCATCGATAAACAGAGAAATAAACTCGGGAGCCTTCTCGTTGAGATTGACAAAGTCTTCGAAAGCCTGTGCAGTTATTTTAGCGTAAGAAAAGGCTGGCCGTGCGTAAATACCTCGTTCAAAGCGCTTTCGACCTCTCGATTGCTTCCAAAAGCTTGCTTCCATAATCGGTCAAACCTGTCCTTGAGGTCTAGGACATCCTGCACCCATTTCAACGCTAATGCTAAAGTTTGAGGTGGGCCCTGAGCACGGGCTCTCCCCTTCCCTTTAGCCTTTGACGCGGTCACTGTTGCGTCGACCTCATCGACATCTACGTCAACGTCTTCTGCGACGTCGGTGGCGATAGAAGACTGGTTGATGTCCTTGCCTCTGCGTAGGACGGAGTCCTTGAGTGAGCGCCTCAGTGTTGGAAGGCCAGTGGGAGCCATCATGAAGAGTCGATAGAGACGATTGAGGTCCTCTACTCTATCCAGGTCGATCATTGAGTCGAGTCCCGAGTTAGGCATGTTGATGACAGTGGTCAGATTCTGAGTCAAAAGGAACTGTTCAAGCGTCCTGAGCAACGGGGGGCCAGTTTGGGAATAGAGATAGTGATGTGTTCTCGATGTTTCAGACACGAATCGACTCTCCACCTACACGATATCAGCAAGGTGATGGTAGTCCTGTAAGTATGAGACTGACTCTTTGTAGGTACTCTGGAGCGTCACAAACGGACACCAGACGCTGAGCTTCAGCTTTGTAGAACATTTCACTGGCGGAAATAATTGCAGGTTCGAGATCCCTTTTGTAAACTGTCTTCCCGTCCTGATCTACTACGAGCTGGAGGAGCACGTCTACGCACTCCTTCACAGCCGAGCGACTGATCACGTAGCCATCTCGCTCAATCTGGATAAGAGTCAGAACGGCGGAGACGACGTAATCCTGTATCGGGGGGCGAACGATGCATTTGAAGAAAAGCTCTAAACCTGCGTCCCATATTTCAGGCACATCGTTCGATTTTGTGTACACGCGATCCTGATATACGTGAGCAGCTCATACTTTGGACGCAAGGACCAAAGGTACCATATACTTGAGAATGTCCCGTAATTTTGACATGTTTCCGGTATGGTCATCCCACACTCGCCTCAGCGCACGTAGCAATAGCTCAGCTTCTTGGCCTTGTTGCATTGGGTCGCTGCTGCCGCGGCTAGGAAAAGTGGGTACGATCTCCTCGTCGGCGAGTCTTTCGACGTTCTCTGTCACAAGCTGACAAACGCCCTTGTACAACATGGAACCACTCTTATAGAGAACCATGTTATACGCATAGCGATAATTCTCTTCGAATGAGAGCTTGGATGCATTGTGGTTATGGATCTCGCGTATGTTCTTCGATAGACGATTCCATGTTTCCTCTGGAGATACTTCCGCTTCGTGCTACAGCTTCTCAATTTTGAACGCTCATTGATGGTCCAAAGAGGGCGTACCTTCCGTGGCGCTTTCTGTGCAGACAAGATGGTCAGGGTGCGATGCGCTGAGGAAGATCTGGTTACCCACGATTTTAGGCTTAGTTGCGCGGCGAGCTCCACGTAACCCTGTCAGGTAGCGAACAGGTCTCAGAGGCAAGGAACTCACTTGATGCCATCCCTCAGTGACTAACGATATTTTGTTCCATTAGGGTACGTTGTAGCGCGAATCGGGATCATTCGTTTACTCTTGTTAGATTCCAAAGCCTTTGCCAAATAAACCCCAACCTTTTTGTTGTCGGCAGTGCATCGCTCAGACCGCTACACATCTGAATCATCTCATTAGGTACCTAATATATGCTACGAAACAGCCTGAGAACGAGACGCTTTCACGAACTCGGAAAAGTATTTTCGGAATGCTTTGTTGTCCAAATCCCGCAACTTTGCGGTGAACTCCAATGCCATGTCTGGTGGCCAATTTTGGGAGGGTAAAAACACGCTTACGAAGAAGTCATGCGCTTCCGTGCCCCTAGTTCTGCACACCACCTGTAAGAAATTAGCTATCTCCAGCAGCACCTTCAATGGGCGTGGTCAAAACCCGGGCGTTGGGGGCAACTTTACTTGGCTCACCATGAGCATTTGTCCGTCTTTGGGATTAAACTGGGGTGAGGACAAAACCGCGAAGGCTGCAGGGATCAAGCGTTCATAAACGAAGCGCTCGAATCCAGGCAAGATTTGTGGTCTGGGTGCATTCCCACCGATTGACGATGGCTGTGGGTTACACCAAACTTGTACGCAGCGCCCAAAGAAAGAGAACGCAGACTTTTGGCTGCTCGGGTCAGAAATATCTTGCGCGAATTGACAGACATTCTCAAGCACGGACTCCAATGAATTTTTATTTCCTGTGTAAATGAGTTAGACAGCATCGGCACATGATGACAAAGGTATTCTTACGCTCGGAAATGAATACGTCATGTAGATCAGACGATATTACGTTGGTAAGAAGCATCAGGTATGAACGCTTCGTATCAACATGGGCCAGACTGTCATCAGTACCAGCAGCTGGCTGGGAGAGGAGCTGGGAAATGTGAGCATCAAGTGGGCCCAGAAGCTCGTCCAGAACATCAAACATGTCCTTCTGTCACGAACAATTAAGAAGTTGGACATATACGTGGGAGCGCAGACTGACCTGAAGCTTGTGGATCAGCAGCCCGATGAAATTCATAAAGTCAACAAGTTCCGATGGCTCAAAATGTACAAGAAGATTGGCCATCAGTGGAGGGATGAGGTGTGTTGCATTGGACCCAGTAGTTGCCATGATTCGAGCAAACGCGTGTCGAGTCTAAGAAGGGTCAGTCAGCCAAAGGAGTCTTCAAGAAGACTTAGGGATGTGTTTACCGCGTCTCGCACGCACTTGACAGTGTTCATAGCCTCCAGCGAGAGAAGAATGCCCTGTGCAGCTTGTCGGAATATTTCCAAGGGAGCAAAGGTGTATCCTTCCGGAACAGGGGATGGGTAATCCGGGAAACCCTTCGCGATGTTGCCAAGCGCCATAATGGTATGGTGAATACGCAGAATTGGTATCACGTCCTTGTCCCTCTTGGCCACCGAAATATTGGTCGACAAGTCCTCCAGTAAGGGGGTGACGACTGACAGAAGCAGACTAGCCTGTTGCTCTGCTACCTTGGACAACAAGGAAAGAAGAGTGCCGACGGTCTCGAAAATGTACAGCTGCGAATCAAATATTCCAGGATTTTTGATGGCTTCCGTGAGCGGATCATCCTCTGGACTTTCGATCTTCGGTACTTCGATCTGGATGACCAGAAGATCCCTAATGTTTCCAAGCAAGCTAATTGCGAGCTCGGGAGAGATGTCATTCCTTCCTTCTCTAATGAATTTATGGAAAAGGTAGAACATCCGTGACCGAACAGATTCGTCTGTACTGTGAAGTCCCCTTTGCAAGAACTGAGCGATGGGCTCAAGGCGGATCTCGTATCACTCACCGACTGCTAACCAAATCCTCCATCGTTGGCATAATGCAGTCTTTCCGAATTTTGAAGAAGTCGCCGTATCTAGCTACGGTCTCGAAAAATTGCATGACAACTGCACGATGGGGATATGCCGAGATCCCGGACTGCACAAGTGCCAACAAAATCTCGCCATGGGGGGTTAGAGGATATTCGGAATAGTCGACATCCCTTTTCTTCTCTTTAGGTATCGCAGGCGCTAAGCAGAACGCTGCGCGACCTTTACCACCATCTAGGAGAATGTGAGCATGCCGACGGCAGAGAATTAATGTTACCTACTCTTGCTGATTTCTCCAAAGATATACACGAGATACACAGCTAGTTCTGCGTCGTTCCATTCTACATGCACACCATTGCGATATGCTGAGAGCGTCGCAAGCACTAGTGTTCGAACGGCTGCAGTGACAAGATCGGGTTCTATGGTCAAGATAGAGTCCATAAATGTTCTCAAATCCTTTTCTGTAAATTAGTGACTGCGGAAAGATGGCACAAGCCCACTACCTTTCGAAGGCCATCGAAAGCCACAACATCGTCTTCATCCAGATCACCAGGATCCTCATCTTTATCCCATCTCATTTTTCGCAGAATGACGTCCAGTAGCGAGCCAAGGAAAGACCTAGTAGCATCGTCCAGTGGGTCTGAAGACACCTTCCTAGTCCTCTTGTACTGTACCCAAGTCAGTTACAGATCAGTCGAATGCCAAAAGTGACATACGTTAGCGAGCACAGTCTGCAGCAGGGGAAATACAGTTGAACAAGTATCATCATAGTCGTCGGCCATGAAGCGTAGCATGACAGGCAGGACTGGGTTGTGCAACCGCTTGGCCTCTGTTACAACTTCAGGCTTTGTACAATCCTGGGGGATTGCATGAGACATGACGGGGTTCAGATGGAATAGAAGCACATACATCAATCAATTTCATAGTTTCTAAACCCAGCACATTCAGGAGCTTCCCAAGGGCTTCGCGATACGACTCTTCTCCCTCATCCTCATCCAAACCGCGTTGAATTTGTTGTTCGCGTGTCTTTGCTTCCAGTGCATCGACGACCTGCCCTAGAGAGAGCACTTTTATCAACTGCAACTTGTCCTCTGGCTCCTTCAGGCCTTTGGAGACGATCCGAAGCAATGCAGCGGATGTCGCCAGTCGTATAGGCAGTGACGGGTCAGAAAGAAGAGTGAAGAGCAAGGGAACTGAGGTAGGGGTCACGGTCAAGTTGATGTCGATCCAACCTATTCGGACAATGAACACTCAAGTTTCTCCTGAATGCGGCCGTTATCACGTACCAACGTAGGATCCAAACGCCCGCACGCCCCAATCAACTACTTCGACCAAATCAACCAGAGTTTTTGACTCCACATCATCTGACTTGCGTAGGATCGCCATGCGCTCAGCCCCGTCAGCGATGATGGTTAGAACGGCCTCATTAATTAAGGAAGCATCGCGTTCTCGCACTGCGTCTCTCACACGGGCATCCCGTGTATGGCGAACGGGGTTAAACGTCCGTGCAGATTTGATGGTTTGATCTGCAACCTCTCCGGATATCTCAAGGATGAGGTGGAATAGAAGCAAAGACACGTGGCGATTGAATTTGGGCTGGGAGCTCGATTCGGCCACACGGAGTAGAGAAAACAGGTCAGTAAAGAACGCGGGCCATTGCTCCACGTAGGTACAGAGAAAAAACAATGTGAGTGTATGCGAGAATTTGTTGCGTAAGACTGAGAGAAAAGACGAGTTTAGAGGGAGGAGTGGATGGCAAGGAATCACATACATGTTGCCGTTGATTCTGCAGGACCATAAACATATTCGGATTGTATATAAGATATAGTGGACTGCTGCACTGTTCGGAATGCTTCCTCGTCCAGTAGTTCGAACCTGCGTTGTGCGTTAGTATAACCGGTGCCCACTATGATGCACACACCGCGCAGAGGAGTGCATGCTTACCGGTTATCGAAAAACTCGTCCAACATGCGCAAGGATGAAAATCTAGCTTGAGGAGGATACTTATGGCCTTGTCCTTGAGAGTCCATCTCCATGAATACCGTCAGAGCTAGACGCCACGTTCCATACACATTTTGCTGGACACTAGAGAGATACTCGAGAGCTTGTTGATGGAGTGCGACCTGTGACGGATCGACGGCAATGAGTATTGCTTGCACAAAGCGGTCTATTTCCTGCTCCATTATCGAAGCCTTTCGTGGATGAGTCTGCGGTCGGACGAGACACGTCCAAGATCGATCACGAACACGACAATCGGATTGGGAGCGACGGGACGCAAATCGAATATTTGGGAGCTTTCCACAAACACAAGGAGACAAGACTGGGTCGTGTCGTTGGAATCGTAGGAGGTCGATGCAGATCACGATGAGTTGGTACTCGAGACAGCTTCCGCTCACGTGGCGAGTCAGAAAACGACAGGGGCTGCTGTCCCTATGCTTCTACTACTAATGGTACAAAATGTACAGCTCTCCAGATGGTAGACCGACCGCCATCTTGCACGAAATTTCGTCAAACACAAAAGAATGAAAATCCTGAGGATTAAAGGGCAAACCCGAAAATGATGGCATCAATGTAGAGATACAAGACCCCGATTCTTTTCCATCCCTTCCGAGAGCAAACTTCATGAGAGTAGAGTCATGCGTATTGGGATCCGGGTTGAGCCAGACTGCTCGCTTTCCCGACGAGGACACTCGAACTTCCCCAGCGGAAGGGATGGAACAACATGGTACGTGAGTGTGGACACATGCGACATTGTTCCCATCGAACGAGACGCGAAGGAGATCAACTCCGAGGGTTTTGACATCCATGTTCTGAATGCGAATTGGATATCCAAACATGGTGAAAGAACAGCTCTCTGTGGTATCTGTGGGTACGTCATCGGATAACTCGAAGACTAGTGGATAGTCTGAACTCCACGAGGTACTGGCTATCAGCGAGCTTTTGATAGCCAGTGATTCTGGCCAGCATGGCGCAGGTGGGGAAAGAGGGTCCAGTTGGTCAAGGACGGCGGATGGTAGCTCATAAAAAGATATGTAAGCGGTCGTGTGTTGCGGGGTATGAGGTGATGTTGTGACAACGAAATATCGGCGGAAGATTTTAAGACGACCCCATGCAAACGACTGCCTCACTCATGAATGCAACGTTTTTTTGCAGGGAAATGTCTAACTTACCCAATCTGGACACTCGAGAATGGCAGTGGCCCTTGAAACAAGGTTTACGCACACAATCTGACCTTCATGCTCTGATAATGAAGGCAGGGGGGCGAAAACCGCAATCATGATGTCGCCATTTATCTTCATCCCCGCTATTCGACCCTTGGGATAGAGTTCATTTGGCGTGGCTTCAAATACCAAAGTATGGTAAGTAGGAGTGGCGCCCAGTAGAAAAACATTATACACGCGAATGGATCTGGGAGCGTTAACTGGTAATTGTATGATTAATGACAGGCACTTACTCAGCGGTGCCGCGTGCAAAGGCAATGCCAATCGTGATTCGCTCCAATTCATGATGATGGTGCGCATGCAAAAATCGGACCCGACCGACAACAGTGACTTTGAATATCGAGTGATACTCGTTCAGATCTCCCGTAGACCAGAGTGTAATGTGGGTCCTTGCAGTCTGTTCATATTGGAGAGTAACAAGCCATCGACCACCCGGGAGAAGACGCATGCCATCGACGAAGGAAGAATTCTGCGAGATGATGCGCTGAGCATGGCGCATCTCGAGGCGAGGATTTCTCCATCTGTTGTCCAGCTTCAAGGATTTAACGGCGGCCTCTCGCAGGCGATTGCTCGAGAGAGAGGTAAGGGAGGCATTCAAGGGGATGTCCAAAGGGATGTCCCAATCGGAGAGGAGCCTACGCCACAAGTAATCTAACGAGTCAAGTTCATGCATGACACGACATGTCTACGTGTCCATGATGTGCTCAGTGTGTCATGGGACAGTGTATCAAAGAGCTCTTGAATCACCTGCATTAAAGCAAGTATGTCCTCGACCAGCAAGTGCAGACATATGAGGATGAGGACGTCCTGCGGCAGGTTGGTCAATGCTGGTGTCATGATGATGCTCGACTCGTCGTGGAGGATGCTGGGCGAGTAGTAACTTGCGAGGGTTTGAACGTACGAGTCACTGGGGCCAATTTTGGCGAAGCGGCTGTGGACAAGCCTGCAGGCCAGAGGTCAAACAGAGCCAAAGACGGTGGCTACAATAAAGCTGCGAGCCCTTCAAGTCGGACCCCTTTCATTACTTCGTCCACCAGTTCCATCAGCAATGTCCATTCCTACGGATAATTCTGCTCTTTCAGAGCTTGACAGTCACTCCGACTCCGACTGGCTTGACATCGTCAGCACAGACAAGGACTCGGATGACAATGATTCCATCTATTCTTCGAGAGAGACAGATCATGAGAGTCGTTCTCACTCTAGGTCAAGACAGTCCTCTCTGAGCTATGGCAGCTCTCGCGAAGGAGACGTTGACGCCTGGGAAGGCTTAATTGACGACAGCGCCGACGAGGGCATGCCAAATAACGTCACGGTGCCCAACCCCCACGTGCCATCCCTTTCCCATCATCCTGCTATATTAGACTTGGATCCTACTCAGGGGGCCTCTCCCGAGGAGCTGCGCGTCAAGGAGGGTCTTGATCAAAGTATGATCAGCACCCTCAGTTCGTCGCGCTCCAGTTCCCTCCATGCTTCTACCGTCCATACTTCGTCCCGTGATCTTCGCTTATCCTTTCCGGATCCCATCACTAGTTCATGTAGAGAGCTCCCTAGCACATCTTATGAAGAGATTCGACGCAACTCTGACATCCTTTCCTCTCCCACCGATTCCGATGGTCCTTCAGACGCGCGCCAAGTCGATGACGAAGATATGCTCTCTGCTTCACAAATGTCCTTAGCCCAGCCACAAGCAACGTCAGTCCCTTCACCGTCTGGGCCCGAACTCAAAGTTTTCCTCTATGGGTTCTCCACCATTTTCAAGTGGTCTATAGTCAACAGGCTCCTGCAGAAAGTCGCACATGGTGCTGGTCTCACCATTGCCCCTGGCCTCGACAATTTACAAGGGTCTATACGCCAACTGACCGTTTCTGGTTCCTTTGAGCATGATCGTGCATTCCCCCGTGTCATTACTGTCCTCGATAGGACCCTCCAGCCGTATGACACAGCTGATGATGTAGGTCTTGAATACTTTTCAGCAGTGAACTGACCGCAACTACGCGCAGCTGGCTTTGATAGACTCTTCAGGCGTTCGTCCTCTCGCGGTTGTCTTCATGCCATGTCGTCCACTGCGCCTCCCCGAACACGCGCTACATTTACCAATTATAATTTTACCGTCATATTCTAGCGAGCTTCCCGATCTCAGCAATGTTGGGATAGGCTCTCCTCAGGATACTTGGGACTTGCTCAACATTCCTAATCATCAAGTACTCCGGATCACAGCACCGGAGGACCCCCCGGTAGTCGACAAGGATTCAATCGACATGATAGACTCAACACGTGCTTATCGGGCCTTTTCTCGGTTGTGGTCCGGCGACGACCATGTATCTAAGGGAATAATGGCTAGTGCACATGTCCTGACGATGTAGGATTTCTTGACACTTAGCTTTTCGTGGCTGACTCGTGAGAATCCGCAGCATCGCGATTCTTTCCCTAGTTCTTGGAGTAGTTGTTCGGGCCGCTGTTACGATTTCCCTTCAACAATTCACTTCACCTACCCTTGCAACTTTCGGTTCTAACTGCACCTCCGGCTCTATTTGGCAAATGCTCCGACCGGCGCCCTATCGGGAACGTCTTCCCTCTTCTACAATTTTAGACAGTTCGGTCGTGACCATCCCTTCCTCGTTCAGAGAATCCTCAATGTCGGTCTTTAGCGCAGAATCAACATCCTTGATGCTACCACGTGCCAACCCGGCCAATTTCCGGCGCGTGATACCGCCAACGCTGTCGGAGCGTCCAAAGTTTTCTCAAGACCTTATATTACAACCTCCCTACTCTGTCCTTCCGCCTGACAACCGGCCAAAGGCGCTCTCTGTGATACCAGAGACGAGTGCCATTACCTCTTATCATCCCGCTCCGGCCACTACTGGACACGCGGTCCCTGCCCTGGTGCACACTTCCATGAGTGGCGTCGTCAAGGAATGTGCTTCTATTGCCCTTGCAGTCGTGAACCAGGACTTGCAGGACATCATTGATGCCCTCGATGCCCTCGTCCAAGCGATATCCAGACAGACTCAGATAATCCTCACGGAGGCGACGACGTTCATCGAGCAATCAGCGATGCACTTGGGGAAGAGCGCGGAGTCGTTTGAGACGATCAAGGAGACGTTGCATGAGCGTCACGAGCGTGCTCGGAACCGAGCCAAGGAGATTAAGGAGAGGGGCACGAAGTGGCTCTATGACACCTCGGAGGTGATCACCACTAGTGCGCAGTTCTCCAGAGGGGTGGCCTGGGAAATGGCGGAGGGTCTTGCGCATCGGGCGCAGCGTGCTAGGGGAAAGGCGAAGGAAATGGCAGCGGACATTCAAGATTTTTTGAACGAACACGACAGACTTGAGGCATTTGGAACAGGTGCGTGGGATATGCGCACGGGGCACTGGGATGAGTGGGTGAACAGGGTTAGAAAGCAAGGGAAGAAGGGAAAGTCGTGCAAGCCATCCAAGCGAAAGTTCAAGTCGGAGATTTTATGTTAGTGTATGATGGGGATTCTTGATGTGTGTATGTACCTCTATGTAAATTAAGTCAATACAAGCCATTTTTCTGTCAAGCTCCACGGTTGACTCTTCCTCCTTGGAGGGGTTAGATCAATGTCTGCATCAACAATTCATTCCATGCGATACTTACTTTATACGAAGCTCCGTCTCACTGATGCCTTGACGTTCAACGGCCCACATCAAAATTCTGTACGGATTTCCAGATCACAATGACCCATCCCTCGTGAAATGTACCAACACCGCGTTCTCGATACTGGTTTCCCATATTTCAACTTTCGCTCGTTCGATCTCAGCAACAAGCTGTCTCCGGCGCTTTCGTGCACGCTCAAGGATCGCCTGCTTGTCGAGTGTGCCCTTAGAGGTAGAGACCGCGCTGGAAGTAGATCGACTCGATGTGGACGGCGCTGGAGAGGCGGCGCTAACGTCAGCCCGTCCCTTTCCTTTCTGTGCCGCGGTGACGCGAGGAGACTCGGAGGGTTCCGTCGGAGAAGAGGATAACACCCGACCCTGAACCCGACTTGCAGGTCGTGAGTGATGTTCCTTTTCGACAGGGGTAGGAGGGTCTAGAAGTAAGATGTATAAGCGCAGCCTCGTGTGATGAAGGGATCAGATGCCATACCACGAACAGGATCTTGATGGATTACCGTACTTGTTGGTACATCGGGAAAGGCTCCAGAAAGAGGTGTAAGTGGCTCTGTGGGGGAGCTCAACGAAGTGCGCGGAGAATGTACGAGCACAGGTGGCGTTGAAGAGATGTCTAGCACTTGCGCGATATCGCCTGGCGTGGGCGTGGATGTTGGTGAAGTTGGCGACTGCGATTGAGGTACCGATCCAGCCTGCTGAGATATGGCCAACAAGGCGGGATCGATTGCCTCATCTCGTATCGCACGTGGGGCTATCAAAGCATCGTGCTGCATTGGAACAAGTATGTCCGACGCAAGGCTAGAGGCTGATGAGTCAAAGGGTACCGACGGGTGAACACCCCAGTCCGATTCCGGAGTAGGTGTATCGGTTTCAAGTGGTACGAACTGCTGGAGTTGGGACAACCATTCTTCAAATGCCGAATAATCACAGGGGGCCACCGAACCACCTGCCTCGACCGCGCCTTCTAATTCCACAGACATTCTATGGTTGAAACTAGGAGCCGGCGTGCTGGGTGCTTCCAACGAGTCTATAACATGACCCAGACTGTCCATTGGCGTCACATTGCTTGGCGTCCCAGTCGCGGTACCTTGCGGGTTCGAAACCTCGCCGACAATTGTTTGCGTTGAGCTTATCTGTCCGATCTGTGTCCCCACAGACGCACTTCTTGACGACTGAGAATCCCGATCCCTAATCCGTCCTTCGGAAGCTGCTCCTCGAGTCTTTGCAGTTTTGATAGCAGCCCTTTTAGTGGCATTTTGTACAAGTTCTAGCAATTGTGTTACGAGTTGCTTCGTCCTGTCTCGCGCCCAAGTATCACGATATGTCTCGGGACCCTCACCAGCCGCGAACGGGAAAGGGACATCCCAATCAGCTGCCCCAGCAGGCACGTGTTTAAGCTTTCGACGTTTTTGTAGTGAAATGGCGGAAGTTGGTGGGCAACGAGGGGCAGGGAGGGGAGCTACAAGAGGAGATGGTTGCGCATCAAAAATGCCATGGCCGTAGGGCCGCGCAAATGGTTGAGGAGGATTTGCAGAGAGAAGGTGTGGTTCGCCACTGAGAAGCTTGATCAAGGACTCGAGCACAGGGAGAATATTCTTTTCTTTCGTGAGAGAGTTTATGATATTTGAGCGCAATATCTCTGGATTAAATTGATCCAGACACTGCGGCATCTGCAGCTGACTATGAGGGTGTTTTCCAAGGTGGGGAGTGTCCTGGTCATCATCAAGTACGATCGGATGGGCTGGTGTTGAACCACGAATAGGCGAGTGTGGACGGGATTGTTGGACGGGAGCGGGCTGGGGACCGTGGGTGTATAACTGTGCAGGCTTAACGGAACCCACCAGACCCGCAAGACCGAGTAATGAAGACTGGGAGCGAAGGAGATTTGGTGGAGTGGGTTCATTTGGGCCCGGTAAGGTGATGGATGGTGCAGGTGAAGCTGGCATTACAGACTTTGGTTTGGGCGTTCTTCGCTTCCTGGTAGAGGCGGAAGCAGAAGTGATATTGCTAGCCGCAGAAGATGCCCTGGAAAGAACTGAACGGGTGGATGACCGGGACGCTACAACTGGTGCGTGAACTGAGGTGGGCGTCCCAGCGGTGCTGGGTGGCGTAATGCTCGGCGAATCATGACTTGAGGTGGGATGGGGGAGTGATAAGCTCGAAGCTGGGAGATCGGCTGGTAGTTCAGCACATGACATATGGGAACCAGGAAGTGCAATGGTCCCCACATTTTTCCTGCTCACTCCCGTACTCGGGACGGCAAGTATGGGGCCTATTTCTTCTCCTGCGATGAAGGTCTGCTGGGATGGTGACCTACCTCTGGCCGGGGATGGAGGGGGCGAACCAAAGAGGGAATCCTGGTCCTCATCTGTATGAAGAGAAGATTGGTCCATTGGTGAGTCGAGAGATCGCGTCGAGGAGTGATTGAGGCACTTGATAGCCAGGACGGAGTGTAGAGATTATCGGTGAGGACGAGATTCAGAAAGCTAGCGTGGTGACTGGTAGACCAGTAAACTTTCAGAAACGACAAATCAATAGTAATATCGAGCTCACCGGTAGGACTGCTGGGGACATGAGTATCACTGCCGGCTCTGAAGTGCAGGTAATGGTGAGGCAGACGGACGCGATCTTTTGACGGGCCAAACAAAAAACATCAAATAAGATTGGTCACACGAATGTAATTAGCGACATGTCCTCGCCCCATGTTCGAGGTGGTCCTTGCAACGCACAGCAAGTATTTAGCCATCCTGTAGACCTCTGACATCTTCCCCATAGATGAATGATGCCGGTCTTCAACATTGTCCGGTTACTAATCACGGGTCCCTGTCCTCACAAGATGCCCGCCATTGAATGCGTTCGAGACTATCATTTTTTGGACCGCACTGTGCAACTGCCTTGAAGGCCCAGATTTGTGACTTCTGTTCCGAAATTCAGTGAATCTAATCACCCCCTTTCAGCACGCCGAATGTCCTAGGAAGTAGCATATACGCGTCTTTGCAGGCCGGCCTGCTATCCCAAAGATTTCAGCCCCGCTCGAGGATTTCTCGGCTATCATTCGGTCCCCCTCCCTATATATTCGTGTCTGGTTGAGAGACCCGTTCATGAACATCATTTACTTTTCCGATGCCATTTTGCGAGTTAGTCCGCTCACTCCGAATCAACTCGGATGATGAACCCCCCCTTCCCGTCGAGCTCACAAGAGAGCTGGAGGACTTGCGGAAACTTTCATTAAATTTGGTATGTATTTTGCGTTCGTTGGTGTCACCCAGAACTGATATGTGTAATGATTGAACAGCTCATGACCCTCCTCACGTTGGTTATTTCCCAATTGCATCGGCCCATTGCTAACAATTCTGCGACCACAGTGCTCTGGCGATTCCAGCCTCCAATGCATTAGGAGCGACGACGCTGGCACTTCTTGTTTATACTATCAACCTTCATGTCGCTATCAACACCAGTTTTCTTCAAGTAAGCTCTCTCTTCCTGCCCCGTTCTCCTTGCCTTTGTAGCTCCCATGATCTGATTTAGCCCTAGAATAGTCCCACACTCTCCAGATTTCTCCTAACGTCCCCCTCCTCGGTATATTCTGCATGGCTGTCTTCAAGCTTGTGATTGTCGTACAGTCGCCCGCGATTGCAGCCGCTGTCCTTTTGGCGTGTGCCTTACCACCATTCATAATTGCCATCCATCTCGCGAGACGATATGCTGACACGATTTCGATGCCATTTCCTGTGCAGATGCGGAATATGACACCTGCTGTGCCAGGTCCCACTGCTAGTGACATGACAGTGGTAGTATCGGGTTAAAGGCGACTAAGGTCAGAGTCAGTGTGGTGGCAACAGGTTAAGACATGCACATCTCGTTCAATCAAAGTTGACAATAACCTCCGTTATACTATAAATGCTGTACATACAGTTCAAAGTGGTTCTTAATCTATGATTATAAGCCCACGGAAAGCCATCAGTACGTAGGTAGCCTTATGAGGCATAAATTACCCGGTATCCGTATCCTTGTCTTGCAACCTGTTATGCATTACATGTTGTCCCATTCATCCCACATCCCTTCCGTGGCTTTAAACGATCCCGCAACAGGGGTTCTCGGTGTAATCTCCGCTGTTTCTACAAGCTCCACGATTCGATCACTAAGTCCGTCTTCATCGTCCTTGTAGCCCCGCATCCCGACAAACAAAGGCCCGTGCGAGAGTGGTGCCTGGATAAGGAGACGTATATCAACAGCCTCAATCACTTGTTTGAGCAGACCCGTCTGCACATCCCTGATTTCAACAAATTCCGATGAAAAAAGGAGAACGTTAGGGTGACGGTGTACGAAAGAAGTGGCTTTGATCTCCCAGCGGATGAACGCAGAGTCACGCGTAGGTTGTCCATATTTAGTGATATAGCAACCCATCGCTGTCAAACGAGCCTGAGTTGGATTTAGAAAAATCGCAACAGTGATGCCACTCACTATCGTAAATGACCATGAGTTCTGTGGCATCATGTCTGACAAGTCCAAGAGCTTTAGCAGCTTCACATCGGGCTTTGAGGTCCGCTGTGGCAGAATTATTGGAAGCGCTACCAAAGTCCGGGACAATGGTAACAGCAGATGCAGAGGGGCTAGAGTGACATAGTAGGCAAGCTATGGCATGGCGAACTGCATACTTCGTACCTGCTTAGGTTGGTGATGACGATACCTCGTTCCGTACAAATCGCGATTGTCTTAGCCAAGGGTATGACAGCGAATACATCCTTGGGAACGTACAGGGGCTTGATTAAGATGAGAAAGTCAATCACCGTTAATGCTTCATACGCCAATAAAGAAAACACCTCATACTTCACCATAAGGTCGGAAAGAGAAAAAGCTTGTCCGTGGAGACGCCATGCGAATTTCAGAAGGGTGACAAACCTCCACCGCGTGCACAGTAACTTGTAAGAAGTTCTTGACGGCATAAACGACTGGTAGAAACATTCTTGAGGCAGATACCATGTGGCAGTAAATGGGTATTACCGATTGTCCTGTCCCCAATCTGTCCAGCCTGGCAGCAAAGAACGTTGCCAGCTTGACCCGCAATCGTTTCAAGAGACGCGTCGAGGCTGCTTGGTGGGGATTGGTACTGGGAAACTCGTGCGAGTACTTCAAGCGAATAGGATATGAGATAATTGTCATGGTGAATGATTATCTTGTTGAAGTCCTGAAGCACAATGATGCTCTTGACATCCTCGAAAGACAGTATTACCCGATATTCTAACGACAGTTGTGAGTAGATCATCACCTTGGAACATCATGTAAAGCTCTTACTTTCGCCTCTGCGACCCACGAAGATGCCCGTTGAGCAGCCCACTACCATGAAGGTTTTCCCGCTGCTAGCAACTGATAACTGTCGGGAGATCGTTATCGCTCCAATCGATTTGCACATACCAAAAGATGCTGCCTGGATGACTCGACCAGATGGCGGCCTCTTCAACGCTACATGTCGGGCCATTCTATGCCCTGGAACCCGAAAGGCACCGTCTTCTATAACTTGAGTCACAAACCACTATCAACTATGATCTGAGCAAAATATTCGTGCTGAGAGCTGTTGCATTACCTGGTTCGCCTCACGTCTGACATCGTCGACGCCTTTTGCATCCACAAAAGTATCATGCCACTTCTTTCGGATGGATTCGGATGGAGCGTATAGTGTGTATCGCCGAGTGAATTTCTCAACGGCATGGTAAATGGTGAACGGATAGATCGAACGATAAGCTCCTCGCAAACTGTCTAAAATACCACCTTCTTCGACGCGCTCTTTCCTGGTCTCGGGAGGGTCGTCGAAGTTACCGAGCCTGAGGTATTCTAATGGAATAGGCTAGACATGTCATTTAGGTATGGGCTTCTTGAGACCACGAAACTTGCGTACCCGAGACACAACCAGACGCTTCATTACACCACCCCGTTTCTCTTCCTTTGTTACCAGCACTGCAATGCTGTTAGCAAACAAAAACAAAAACAAAATTGCCTAGGGAAATACCTACAAAAGTTGTCCAGTAGTGCTACATAGAGATCAAACCAAGGGTTCCAATCCATTTCGGATTTGGACCTGCGAGCCAATGCTCCGGCATAAATGAGTGAGCGGGTATCACTATACCAGTCCACTTCCTGAAACAAGCTATCAGCACGGGCGAAGGGCAAGACAAAAAACTATATATTACAATAATCTCTCCTTTGTTAAATACCAAGCTTTCACATAGATCCCAGAACTTTACTTTATTTTCTGCAGCCTCGATTCCGGGTTGGGTACTCTTCAAGAAATCGTTCAGGATAGATAAAATTACAGGGAGATCTTCAGAGTCCGGGTGATTGGTATCGGTCAGTTTATGGAGATGCTCAAGAATAAGGTTGAGGCGTGGAAGGCGTGTCACGGGGCGCGAGAGGAATGTGATCAAGTCTCGCTTTTTGACTCGTGGATCACGTGAACATTCTTGCATGAATTCCTGATAGCGCTTGTTGTATTTAAGTTCGGTGCGATGCCGTTGCTCTGCAAGGGGGTAATGTTTAATGTAAGATTCATAGTCTCCCTGGAACTGAAAGGCGGCTGATAAAGGTTGAGCCATATTTCAAGACTTGCACAAGGGAGTGAGCCCACATTCAAGGATGATATCAGCGACACTTTGAACGAGAGGATGCTGTCCCCGCTGCCTTTCGAGCAGGGCCACCAACATATGCTCGTGACGTATACAAATTTGATCCAGATTCCAAAAGACAGTGGACATGAAGTTCTGTTGTCTGTTTGCATCGCCTATTATTGGTGGCGAAGCCGAAACAAGAGGTTCGACAAAGACCTTTGTCATGCTTGAGCTCGAGAAAAAGAAAAATAGTTGCTACATTACCTCCTTGATGAGCTTGAGGTCGGCGACATAATCTCGTTCCGACTTGAATACCTCGAAGAGCACGGATTGGCGTTCGACTTCGTGTTTTCCGAGAGCTTCAAGCGCTTCAGGGGGGACAAGAAAATGCCACTCTTCATCCTTCTCTGCGAGTTCACCATTCTGGAATCGTCGAAGCCCCTCTTCTGACTGAAGGCTATAAGAGTCTCAGTCAGTAGCAACGAGACCAGGCGAAGGCACACACGACATATTAGACAACTCTCGGGTCAACAAACCGAGCTTGAAATCCACCTACAACCAAGATTAAGGAGCTCGTTACAACCCCTGCAAAGGAAACCCCTACCTCATCTGTGGGAAGGTTGACCGAAGGGGAAAAGGGCGAGGTTAGATCACCCCCGCTGCCATATTCCTCTCCAAAGGAATGTCCGCTGTCGGACTGGCTCGATCTGTGATAATACTCGTGAGCTGTCTGCCTCTGAGACGCAGATCTGTGTATTTGTGCATCGGAAACTTGGAGGCCGAGATTAGGTGGTGCAGATTCTACGGCACTGCGAGTACGAGCGCGTGTGTAAGGTATGCCGAACCGGTTTGACGATTGCCTTGCCGTTGGTGTCGTGGTGTCCCATGGATCTAGAAGACCATTTGACGCGGAACCAAGCTCGAGCGCGTGTGACCTATAAACCTCAGCATTTGGTGGTGGTCGATGGCCATCGCGTGGAATAGCGATATTGGGGTGGGGTCGATGGTTATACATTGTTTAGATGTCTGGATGAATGTCGTCAGGAAATACTCGCTTGCGGTGCTTAACTAGCAGCAGCTGCGAGTCACTAGTCACTCTTGCCTTATCGGATTTGCATGTGTTTGCTACACCCCCCTGCCCTCATGGTACATACATGCCAGCTCGCTTACTGCGTGTACGCGGACAGCTCAATCTTCTTGAGCAGGCCTTTGAGCGTATTACTGCTCCGATTACAGTTATTCTGCAACCACCTCTCCATCTCAGCCCGGACGCTTCCCAGCTCCTCGCAGATTGGCAGGCTCCTGTCTTCCCGAACACTGCAAGGATTGAGCAGCGTGTCAAACAACCTTGTCAGTATATCCGTCTGCCAGTACCGCTTCAACGGCGTAGCGATCTTGTAAATTGGCTCCGAATCCGTGGAGTCAGGTGCATGCATCACCGACGATGCTTCCATGTACTTCCCGAATAACATGCAGTATACGATGCCTGCAAGACCAAAGTAATCCGTCTGGTATGTCCAGGGCCGTCCCTCGCGGATCTCGAAGCAATCCCGATCGTCCGTAGGCCAGTCAGCGATGAATTGCTGACTATGGCGTGCTGGGAAGAGCGATGTATCGATGGTCCGTCCAAAGTCGATGAGTTTGATGCCCCGGTATCCCCAGCCCCCTTCTCCGCTGGGCTGGTAGACACCAGACAATGACGATCCCCCTCCTGGCAGTTCCTCGAGGCGGAGCAGACAGTTGTCGATTTTAAGGTCTCCGTGAATAAAGCCCACAGCGTGCATACCCTCCAGGCAACGCAAAAGCTCGATAGTGAAGAAGAAGACCAAAAGCTCATCCAGGCAAGCCCCTTGTTGCGAAATGCCTACCGGCCCAGCACGGTTCACTGCATCTAAAAGCGAACCGTGCGGGCAGAGTTCCAGCAGGAGATGTGACTCGTCGCGGAAAGCGTAGAGCGCGTGAGGTGTGATTATCGAGCGCGTCAGAGGAGCAGGGAGTGTCCTATGGATTCGTCGAAGGACATGAAATTCCCAAAGATTGCGGGGCTTCACAACCTTCAGCGCTACCAAGGAGTTGTCATTGTCTTCGTCTTCATCCTCATCAATATCGAGATCCTCGCTGTCATCTCCACCACCAGATTTGGTGACCTCTCGTGCAGAAAACACGGCGCCAAAACCTCCCTCTCCAAGTTTTCCTGACACCCTAAGTAACCTCTCTTCAAGATTGACCAACATCTGGTCATCATCCGTCGATCCACCCTTCCCGCTTTTTCTTGCCACCCGCGCCGCAAATCGTTGCAGTCCATCCAACATCCCTCCATCTTGGAC
>JBBPQD010000037.1:0-27435 GCA_038092355.1 Caloboletus inedulis
GAAGGGCTGGGTGGGGTGGAGATGGACTGGGAGGCGGGCTCGGGTAAATGGAGAGAGGAGGAGGAGGCAGACGCGGAGGACGAAGGACAAGGGGATACGACAGAGATTGAGGAACTCGTGGATGCCGTGGATCCACTGCGCGCGCGCGTGCCATTGGAGCGAGATTGAGAAGGGAGAGTTGCGGATGTTACGTGTGAGGGACCTGCCGATCTTTTCGATGCTACAACAATTTCTCTGCGTACATCGGTGTTGAGGTGAAGACGAGATGGGATCATTATCCACTTGAAGACGGACTAGGAGGGGATGGTATCGACCAGCGGATGACTGGGGAAGGGGGAGTGGATACAGCGATAGGAATACAGAGAAGGGGTCGTGACTGTCGTGAGCGGGGTCGAGTCCAACATATGTCAGACGCTGAGCCTCACTCGCTCGGCGACCGGGAATCGCTCCACAATAACACACCAAAACACATCCACAAGACAAGCTAACTTTCAAAACATCAAACGTCTTGTCATGTACCAACACCCGACTATCGCAACGAACCCTCCAACTATCCCCGCTCCAATGTACCCAGACTTGTCATTCGCCTTTGCGTCTTCAGCATCCTCCCCATCAAGCACCGTCCTCCACTCACCTGTGCCCACCCCCTCCACCACCTTCCTGCCAGTCCACCATCAGGAGCGGATGCCGCCGCCTCACATGAGCCACAATTTACCCCAATTAGTCCCATGATCTCTATGAGCGATATGCTAGGCAAGATCAGCCGTGTCACTGGCCAGTGCACTGCAACTCGATTCACCTAAACGCAAGCACAACGCTCATTGTCGTCAGGACAATGCTGAGTTCCGACAACGTCCCTTGCTTGATCAGCGTCATGCGGTCATTTTGCTCTCGTCCTGCTGCGTCGCTGTCGCGGCCATGCCTCGCATTGTCCACTGTCTTGCTCTCCGTTTCGATCGCATTGCGGGGTTGATTAACCGGGGGGACGATGACCGCTTCGTTTGCCGTCGCTGAGTACACCTCCACTGCCCCCTCCCCAGTAAAGGATACCTCGCAATCCATCTTCACAGATCGTGCGTCGCCAGTTCTCAAAGGAAAAGCACTTGGCTCAAAAATCCTCCACGAGTGTCCAGCGAATTCCGTGTACGAATAGAGCATCACTATGGAATCAAGTGAATCCACCAAGGTCATCCCTGTAGTGAATAACAACTTTTTTTCACAAGCACCAATCACACCGGGCAATGGAAAGGGAACAGGAAGGTCTCACAGGCAGGATGATGACATCTGAGGGGGATAACCGCTGGTTGTTCCCTCCCTCTTTCGCCAATGCAGAGATGGCGAGTAGGGCGATTGAAGATGCAGTGTCAAACCCTGCGTATAAAGGAAATCAGGACTCCACATCCAGGAGGAACAACACAAGATTCACCTAGGCCAAATAGCACACCCACAGGGTACATCTACCGATGAGCTGTCAATCAGGTATCCTACGAGTGTCAACTGCTGCACCGGCGTACCTTCCACGGACGATTCACGAAGTTGACCAAAGGTCCCAGTAGTCTCATCATCAGCATGTTCTGATTTGGGGCAAGTTCTCGATCTGTCTTTCCGTGCTCCGAATCTTGTTTACGTCTGGCCTATCATCCGTTGGACGATAAGCACGCAAAACAAAGACACGGTCGCGCAGTGGACATACCCGACGACGTTGACGCAGGATTTTGCAGAGAATGATAGAATTAGCGAGGGCAACAACGAACAAGAAAGATCCACTGATAGCCGTTCCTACAGGTGGATATATATCTAGTACTGCATGCGGAGTGATGGTACACACCTACTATCGACCCAATGTTACCGACTCCGTTTAGTTTATTGTAGATGCTCGTGCTGATAACTATGGCGACATTCTGATCGCCGGTACGTTGAAAAGGGGTCCAGAATGGATCCAAGTTAGAAGAACATACCACGACGATCACTATTGTACTGTGACCGAGAGAAAAGAATAATCCGCACGTTATCGCAAGTCGTCCATGATTGATGAGGGTTCGTGTAGCGTTATCAATCGCACTGAGTCCGAGGATCAATTGTTACTGTTATCATGAATAACCCGAGGCAGATAGAGACAGTGGGATGCAACATACGAAACCACAAAACCGTTCGTCGAATGACCTTATGTGATCTGCGTCAAGAGCTGTGCGCAAATCGATGACACTCTCGCTGTTTGCAATCAGCAAGCTCGTCCTTACCATGCCTCAAGCCAATTGTCTACACGGAAGACAATGAACAGAACGAGTTAGCCAAGTTGATCTTGCAGAACTAGATGTATACCCAGGCGAGAATAGCGAGTCCTAAGATTGCGTGCGAGCGCGCTGCAACAGCCCAGCAGATGGCATTTGCAGCGACTTCGAGGGTGATTAGAAGAAGAGACCGTCCGAAGACGGTGAGTGAATATGGTAAACGAACAAAGAAAGTAAGGACAACCGGGAATATCTTGACCATGGTCTGGTGGTGACACTCCCCATACATACATACCACACACGGTTAATATGGTAGAGACTGCCAAGTGACTCGTGGGAATATTTGGTCAGTCACGTCTGACGGAAACGACCAAGACCCAAGACTCGTCTGCTTTTCATGTGGTTGTCCGTCTATCATATGTAAGTTCAAAGTCCATGGGACATCTCTTATTCTAACATCTCGGGTCTGTCTGTAGCGCCCATAATGTCTACCGAACAATAATACCTTGTCCCGAACATCGCATACCCATACGTCTTCACCACATTCCTCATCTTCTCCTGCCATTAATTCCTTTCTGCTCGATGGCCTACCTCTCCAGACGTCCGGACACCTTTTACGTGCGGCTGTTGCTCCTACCTCTAGTGATTTGCCTTATACTCGGAACATATTTTCGATTCATGTACACGGAACCAGAGCTGAATATCTACAATTGGGGACAAGGTGCGGATTTGGTCAGTGTCGTACTGTGCCAGCAGCCTCGTGTAACATCACACAATCGGATATGTTCTTTATTCCCATAGGGCTCTTTGCCGAGGTGATTTGTGGCAAAGCTATTGACTTTGCGTGGAGGAGAGATGGAATGCTCAAAGCCGGTGAAACGAAGCCTGGTGTATTGTCTAGGTCGCCTCCCGTTCCCCATTGCTCCAATGGCATCCCTCATGATGGCGTGCCGTCTGTCGATTGCAAAGGGATTTCTCCTTATACAGCACCACCAAGAGACAGGACATTACCACCTTGGCTGCACGATGCATTCGAAGTAGCGTTCACGGTCCGCGGATTGGGGTGGCATTTTGGCGCTGACTTGCATGTTCCAAGAGATCCACGGCCCTCCGAGCGCTCTACCTTTCTATGTGCTACTGCGCTAACCACGCTCAAACACTTTCTCATTTTCGATACCTTGGAATCTCTTGTCAAACTAGTACCAGAAGTCGGTTCGCCTTACGGAGGAACAATATTCAAATCCAACTTACCTATCCTACAACGATACATACTTTCTACCGCAATCCACCTTGCGACGGGAACGTGTCTCATCGCCGGTTTTGAAATGGTGCATGGATGCATTACCTTGTTTGCTCTCATAGCATTTTCTAGTGCTCCGGAAATGTGGCCTCCGCTGATGGATAATCCTTGGGTCTCTGATTCTCTACACATTTTCTGGGCCAAACGATGGCATCAAGTGCTTCGCCAGACATTCTTTATTTACGGAGGGTTTGCGGGTAAATGGCTTGCCGGAGATGTCGGAATGTTGTTCGGAACGTTCTTTGCTTCGGGAATGTTCCACGAATGCTCGGCATATTCGCTCGGGAAGGGGTTCAACTGGTTTGTAGTGCTGTTCTTCACGCTACAAGCACCATTGCTTTTACTTGAGAAGCTGTGGCGTCGAACTACTGGGCAAAGGGTGGGTGGGATATATGGAAGGCTATGGGTGTATTTCTGTATTTTTGTGGTGGCTCAACCTCTAGGTGCGTATGTTGAATGCCGACATGCCTTCCTCCTTTCACTGACATTTCACAGTGGATTCATGGCATCGTAGAGGTCTTGCTGGTGGTCTCATGATTCCGCCTGTGATCAGCCCCGCAAGACGGTTTTTCATTCCTCTACTGCGACGTGTCGAGGAGACAGTTGGTCTTGGTGGGATATAGTCGAGCGTATGTGGATGCCACAGCACATCCTATATATTTGGTTAGTTGGTCATAGAGGTCAGCTGTTCCTTTAACGCTTTTGTGGGACAATTCTATAGCACATTGACCATACGATGCAGTTACCATTTGTCATCTATCTAGCTCGTATCACTATATGCTGCGACGTGGTTGGTTATGCTTAGTCGGGCGACATCGTTGCTTGAAATGAAATGGGCCCTTCCTACATGCGACTCTTTGCGCCGCGGATCTCACCTGGTGGCGAACAGAATCCGATGGAGAGGACAGATACCGTCATCGATTCATTCTGGGGCGGCGTGATCATGTGGAGTAAGACGAGAAAGGAAGTCTCTCCTCCTTTGCTGGCCACGTCGAGAGAGATCCTACGGAACCCCCGATCCGAACTCCCCCCCGAACCCTCCGTACGCGGTCCTGCGGCGGGACTGACTGACTTGATCACTGATCATGAAAGAATGAAATATCGTTGGACATGCTCCCCGACCAGGGACGGGCTTCGGTTGCTTCCTGGGTCGTTGATGGGCCTCGTGCTCAAGGCTGAGATGCCTGCATTGGAAACGTCAAAGGCTTCCCAAAATCGACCACCACCACCCACGTTCCCCTTCCCCGTAAGTCGTATTGGCCACGAGTGCCCAATTTGGACCGCTCCGCCCCGCTCCGAAACTTGAAAATGAAACATTGCATTATTCCTTTTCATAATATAACCGGTCAAAACTTTGCAATCGGTGTCCGGGAACTTCGGTCCTGGACTATCTATGCCTTGCAGGGGGGGTTATCTTATTGTTTGGTCAACACAAAAAAAAAAAAACACGAGGACTTGCAGCCTGAACCCTAGCCAATCACAAAATCCTTCTCGTTTCCGAATCAGCGCAACCACATGCATGCCGATCAAACCTTGAAATGGAATGGAAGTGTCTGACACGGCAGTCATGTGGCATCGCCTGTTGAGCCCACTTGAGTATCCTCTCCGTTGCATCCTCTCCAACTCCTGTGCACGCACATGACATTGCTGTGAATTCTAGACCCGCGATGACGGGGTATTTTGGTGCGATTATGTGTCTACACTCATTCACAACCGGTAAGTATTCGGTTCTTATTCGGTTCAGCGCGCGTGTCGCCGCATCGTTATCAGTGCTGCTGATCACTCATCAGTGACGGAATGAACACATGTGACCTTATGTGGTATGGTCGAGGGGTTTCGAGGCACCGATTCGAGAAATTCACTATTCTGGGAAAAAGCATGCCTGTTCTGAATCCCCCGATATTCTCGTGCGCCTCACTGAACGAGAGATTCAATCGCTAGGCGCATGAGCTACATTTTCCCATCAAAAAAGTTCTTGCTGTGGATCGTGATGACGGGAGGAGTCCAATGATGCTCTGAGTGCTGCTCCCAGCTTGTGGGATCGATCCGAGGTCTATGACCAAGAACCAAAGACGCAAAACGACGTGGCAGAAATGTGCAGCAAATGACAACAGCAACCAGGTTCTGCATACACAATAGCCTAGGAGAACCGCGATCGGGCGTCTGAGGCACCATGCCCGACGCTCGGCAGCTCTGAACTCGGCACCCCTCCGGGCAGACAAGAGACCGAAAAAGGACTCGTTCACCCGCTATCTTCAGACTCGCACACCATCTAACGCGAGATAATGAAACACCCACACACCCACAGCTCGGCCAGATTCTTTATTCATCATCAGACGATGTGTTACAGCGATACCCAAGCGTTCGTGGCGCAAGAAATGCTGTAAAAATCCTACCAACTGTCCACGTCATCCAATGACAGGACCCTTGGCAGTGGCTTGACCGGAAAATGGCGTCCTTTTGACAAGCTAGATGCCAATTCGATCATCAAGTACTGGACATCGCGACCTTCCCCACCAGGTTTTCCCGTTTGCGGCACCGATTGATATGGTCGGTGTTCGTCTGCGGTCGACGAGACTGAGTACGTATGATCTTGATGACTCCTTGATTGAGAATCATGAGCGGTGTGCCTCCCACGGCCACCGAGGCACGTCCAATGACAGCTAGGAACAATTAAATAAATGACCGGGATGTGTACTATACCAACAAAGGATTAATTTCCTGTGTCTGCCAGAGCACAAGAAATGGCACCACGCTCAAGTTGAAGCCGGTCTCAGTACGGCGAGCCGCACTCATAATCAGTATCAGCACAGCAGAGGCAAGGCCGAGGAGCAACTGGAAACAGGTCTTCCGGGAGAGGCGATGGTTGCAGTACTGCACCGATAGTCGAATACCGTCACATCGGCTAGTTTACTGTGCGTGGTAAATTCTGATACAACCGACAGCCCCGCCTCGGATCGCGGCAAGGCGGAAGAAAGGGAAAGAAATGACCAAGACGAATTGTGTCGTTGTCGAGGCAAGGTCCAAGGCCTGTACCTGCTCCGGAAAAGTAAGAACTCCACGGATGGCATCACTCACGTTCGGGTATCCCAGCACTTGTGACGGTGGTCTGTACGGATATGCACTGATCGGTAGTTTGTGAGTATTTTAGGGAGGGAAAGGCTAAACGAAGGCCGACATTTGGCCAAGCGGATCCATGGTTCGCTTATGGACTGTGTGAACGAAAAGTCGTCTGAAAACGTCCTGGTATTACAGACGAGTATTCGCGGATAAAGTTAGTCGGACGCCGATCCTCAAATAGTACAACCTACTGGATGCATGTATCCAAAGTGACTCCACGGACCGCCGGGATGGGAGCGATCGAGGACTCGTTGCCCACTCCGCGAATTCGACGCTCTCGGCCGTCTCCGTCAATTCTGCGCTTCTGCCCCGGAGAAAATTTGGACAAGAAAAGAAATATAAAGCTAGTTTGCTCACTTTGGACGAGGGAAGCATTGCCGTTAACATGTATTCATGTGCCCAGTGAGGGTCGTTCATTTTGCCAGTCTACTGACGCAAATAATGTGTCCACGAGGATACCTGAGTTGTAGTATAGTTGCCTCAAAACCGATGGCATCGCTATAACCAAGGTTATATAGCAATCAAAACGCAATGAGTGGTCGTGCAGGACATTGATCGATTAGTGTACACTTTCAACAGGAACAATGCGTGAATGTAAGTACCAGAAAAAAAAGAAGGCAAGTAAAGGGGATAAAGAAGTTGACAAGGCAGGAGAAGAATGGACAGACTGCAAGGAGTGCATAGATTGGCTACGAGCCCATTTCGACAAAAAGAATACATCAACGCAAGAACGCCGGCCAAGCAAGCGTAAAAAGCTCATGAACAAAAAAAAACAATCAATGGCAATGCATCATCTCCTTCCATAATGCCCGGCCTGTGGTGGCGGCGCCCAATGATTGTGCTGTGCGGCAGCCGCGGCAAGCCCACCTAGGGGCTGACCACCCTGTCCTGCCGGACCACCGGCTCCTGGATACGAGTAGGGCGGGGCAGGCATCATGTGTCCGCCATACATGCCTGCATCGGTGGGACTCCCGGCATGGTGTCCGTGATGCTGACCATGGGGGGCATAGCCTCCTGTTGGGGATGGGCCATACTGCGGGGACGAAGGTACCTGGGAGTGTTGTTGCTGAGGGCTCGTCGGGGAGCCAAGAGAGATTTGCGGAGGTGGTGGTGCTTGGGTTGTGGGCTGATGCTGGGAACCAGGAATGGAAAGAGGTGGAATTGTGCTGTTCGGTGTTTGGGGGGAACTGGGTCCAGTGCGACCTGACGCCGAAGCGGCTGTAGTGGAGGGGCGGCGACGACGCTTGTCGCCAGCGGACGCAGTGCGGCCGCCATGGGTGACTTCGTCATCGCCATCTTCATCACCATCCTCTTTGGCAGGACCAGGAACGCCGACGGGGCCACCTGGGATGGAGAGACCGCCAGGAAGATTGGCGGTGCCGCCGGGAGGCATGGGTATGGATTGCGTGGAGCGGTTCATGGGGGCCGAGACGGCCACGTTAGGTGGTAGAGCACCGCCATGAGGACCTCCCTGGGCAGTGGAATTGAGACAAGCTTGAATGAGATTTTTTCCTTCAGGTTGTGTGACGAGAGGCTGTAATTTAGCGGTCGTGAAGGTGTATACGAGACCTGTTTCTGAAACGACGAGAAGCAATACTTGGGTGCCTGTGAGGGTGGAAAGCTCGTATGCCTGAGGAAGTGGGTTAGATAAGCGATAGGCGAAGGCACGACGGACGCATATACCTTTTTCATTATGCCTGCGAAAGTGAAGCAGCATTTTCAGGAAAAAACACGAGAGGCAAAGGAAGGTGATCGCATACCAGCTTTCCTTTTGGAGAATGTTATGTGACGTCTTGATTTATCCTGGATAAACTCGATCTTAATCTTGCGCCTTCCCGCCTTCTTGTCCTTTGGTTTTTCCTCATCATCCTCGTCATCGCCAGCGCTCTCTACGGCATCCTGATCGTTGATAAAGCCGTCCTCTGGGACGGCGCCCTGCTGGGGGAGATGCGGGGGTTGTTGTTGGTGTGGCGGCTGAGATGGGGGCTGTTGTTGAGGATCGGCTACAGCAGGGGTGGAGATATCTAGGCCCGTGCGCTGGCGCTTACGCATCGTCGGTGAGGATGAGGCAGGGTCGTCCTGGATGTTTTGGCCGGAAAGGGAAGGCTGCTGACCGTGATGAGCCGCGGTCTTGGAATACGGATAAGATGGTGAGCTGTTGTTTGCAGATGGAAGATGGCGATAGGCCATGTAGTGGATGAGCGAGGACGACGTCGATGGCGACGGGGTGGTGTTTATGGCGGGAAGGACGTTTGATTGGGGATGTGGACGACGATGGGCGGCCAGGTGACGATGTCAGCGAGGGTGCGGAGGGCGTCCTTAAAAGGAATCGCTGAAGTTGGAAGGAGATGGAAAAGGGAGGGAGTGTCAACGGGGGCGTGTGTTGTCTCAGTCTGGACGATCAAAAAAAGACACCCCAATGTGTTTGTTTATTTGGCTTCGTCGGAGTATATTCCCACCGTCAGGCACATCCCGGTAATCCCCGGCATCTGCTTCCGCAGCCGCCACTCCCACATTTTTCCTTTTGGGAATTCACAATTCCCCTTTCCGCGGATGATTATCTCATCATTACCCTTTTTCGGATCAATCACCCCTTCGCACAGCCATATTCAACAAAATATATAAAATTAAAAAGAAAAGAAAAAAAAACAATCAAGAGCGACCCAAGTACAACATATATCGCATCCACCGTGCTCGGGAGGGGTCCCGTGGCGCTTAGCGCTCTTTCCTTTCCCCTGGGGTTTTGACATTCGAAAAATTTATTTCTTTTAGAAAAAAAAAATCCATGTACCCATGCTTCCTCAGGTGTCGATCACGTTCTGGCCAGACAAGAGACCATTCATGTCAGCGTCGGGTTAAATCATCGGTATACCAAGTCCACCAAGTGCCTCCCGGACACGACTGTCAACGTCTGTGGGGCCGTGGCGCAGTCGAACGCCCTCGAGCGCAATCTCAATCGCCCGCACGTCGCAACGTCCGTTCCACGGTTGTGGAAGTATTCCATGGACGTATGCCGCAACCTCCGTATCTGCAAATCCGACAGTAACAGGTCGGCCAGTAAGACACCAGTGACACGTTCAGTCAGCTCGCACATGAAGCAACTTCATGACGCACCGCTCGGATCCTTGATTAGTCGGCTAAGGTGCAGCTCTCCGCAGTCCTTGTCACAGCATACACCGCCACCGGGCACCTCGTATGGGCACACCCGAAGATCCGTACTGCGCCTAGTCAATTGTGCGAGTGAACGGTGAAGTACGACTTGCTTCAATTGATTGATGTCTGGGAGAGAAATAGGGGAGGAAGAGTGAGAGGACACAGCGCCTGTAGTATAGGAAATAGGGGATGGAAAATGTACACTAGAAGGGGAGGTACTACAAGCACTGGGTTGCGACGCAGTAATTATCTCAGACTGCAAGTTGACAAAAGAGGTATCCCCAGCACTTGAGTCCGGTCCGAATCGAGGTCGAAGGAGCGGATATCGAGAGAGAGGGGAATCGTACAATGGAAAGTCAGATCTCGGAAGTTGCGGAGGTGCTTCATTTCGTGATTGCGGCAATTGGGGCCGCAGAACCTATCGCCAACGGCAACCACCAATTTACATTAGCACATATCAACATATCAGGCCACACGGCCACCATAACAAGCTGGAGTGGAACACGCACCTGTGCCGACGATGGTGTTCCAGAATCACCGGCGGCGAAGGATTCTTGATGAATATCCTCTTTCGATGAGGGAACCTAAGGATATCATTACGGTGTCGCGTGGAGGGAAAGGGGGGAAAGCAAAAGGGGGCAAAGTTAGGAAGGAGGAAACAAGTCAATATGCAAAAAGGAACGGATTCTTGCCACTTGTGTCGACTGTGTCTCTCCAGTAACCATGAAGTCTAAGGAAGCCACAGGGAACAATACCGTTGGGGAGAAAAAAAGCAGACCATGAGCACCGACGCGAGGGGAAGAGGAAGACAAGGATGAGTAGAACGGCGAACACACCTTGATCATCTTCAGGGTCTCCGTCTTGCACGGAAAGTTCGCGTCCTGCAACCCCCCAGTCAAATACCCACCGGCGGGAATGAAAATGAAACCACACCGGTGAGAAACCCACACGATACAACCAAGGGGGAGAAGGAATGAGAAATGAAGTATAAAGGGTGGATAGGAATGATAGTGAGAGAAAATATAATCATGGTAGATTTAAAAAAGAAGAGAAGAGTAACCACAGGAAGGGAGGGGGGGGGGGAAGAGCAAAAGAAGTATATCAGCCGGCAGTCGGACTGGCGGAGAACCGAGAGAGAGAACCAATGGTGAATGTCTCTTGGGCTGATATGTCATCTCGGTTACCAGGTGTGCCAACCGCCCCGGAGATGTCGGAGGTCAGAAAATCTGAGTCCCCGTCGACCACTGTTACTGAAATAAAAAGGGTCAACGTATGATCAATATCAGTGCAAGATCGCCGTGATAAGCGAATGCGGAATGCGGACGTCCGGACCAGTGAGATGGTAAACGACACGAACCATGTCTTGTTGTTAATTCCGGGATGCAAGGTTGATTGCTCTCCCGATCTCGTGAGGGGAGTAACCTCGATGATTTTTGGCGACTCAATGAACTGATGGATGTTTCTTCCTCTTTTACCACCGCCGTTCCTTCCGGGGCCTGCACCTCCGCGGTGGGTGGCGTCACTATAGTTGACTTCCCAGACATCTACGAGCGCACACTAAGTACCTCTTGGAGGAGTACTTGAAAGGACTTACAGCCGCAAGCTTCTTCAACCTCGACTCTTCCCTCCGAGCAATGAGCTGTCGCATTCTCTTGATCTCTTCCTCCTTTTCTGCGAGCGCATTCGGGGCCGGCCCTGCGAGTAACGGCTGCCCCGTATTGCCGTTGGTAACGCCAGAAGACCCCAAAGACCCAGGCAGCGTCGGAGTCACGGTGAGCCGTGGCGGAATACGTGTGGAAAATGCTCCAGTAATTGTCGGAGAATACTCCCGAATGTCGCTGTTTCCTACATGGTCCCCCCTCACTTGGTTGTCACCATCGTCCTCACTATCGCTCAATTCGATTACGCAACGGCGCATACCGCTAATTCCAGCGAAACTACCGGCTTTGCGTCTGACAAGAGAGATGGGATGCGGTCCTCCGTTTGAATAACCATTGGAAGACGAGCTTCCGTGACCACGCGAGGGTCCTGGGCCACTGTCGAAATCTACAAAGTCAGCTGCCACAGGACGCTTCATGCCTCGGCGTTGTGGATGACCGTTGTCCCCGTCCAGGCTTGCATAACTCGGGTTGCCTTGGAGAGTGGGCGTGGGGGAGCCTGAGCCAGCCATGTCCACAGACGTCGCTGAGCCTCGTTCCGTGCTATTGCTGGTGGAGCCTGCGTTGTCCGTTGATCCAGAAAGTAATGCCGTAGATGTGTCAAGTTTGGTATAATTGACCATGCTTGAGGGAGACTTGGACTGACTGGAAGAAGGTCCTGCCGAGGATGTGGAACTATCCCTAGATGCGCCAATTAGACCAGGGATCAGGTCATCTACGTCCATGCGCTCCGAACTTGAAAAGGAGGTTGTGTCAACAGAGGATCCTCGGTTGTGGTTGTCGCTATCGCTGGCATCCTGTTGCGGAGTAGGCTCAATCGTCTTTAAAAAATCGTCCACGGATTGAGCAGGATCTGCACTCATATCGATGTCTTGGACTTTGGATGGAGTGGCAAAACCTGGGGGTTCGCTTTGTCGAGCCTTTCGAGAGGCTATGACAGCTTTACGGGCGAGTAATTCCTGGCGTCGTTGCTGCTCTATCACGAGCAACGATTGAGAATTGTTGAGATCAACGGACGATGGCGAACTCGGCTCAGCCTTGATGTACGGAGAGGGGTCGGGTGAGGACATCCGAGTGTCGATATGCTCCGTACTCATGCGCTCTGCAAGAGAAACTCGGGCTGGGATGACAGACGGAGGTGGCATTGTAGAAGACGAAGAATGTAGCGAGCGCGTGGACAAGGATGGAGAAATTGGTATAAGTGCGAGCATCTCAGGTGCTGGGTACGGAATGAGCCCACTTGTATCCAAATTGCTTGGAAGCCGCAGATTGAGTTCCGAAAAAACGTAGAAGATGACATGCCGGCTCAAGCCGCACTCCACGAGGTATTCGGGAGGAACACCCCATCCAAGGAGGTCAAGAACGATGTCCTTGGCGGTGCTGTACTGATCTTGGGTCACTAGAAATAGGATTAGCAGTGAAGGTGACCGATGTAGGACTGATGACGAACTGGTGAGTCCTGGCCTGACGTGATTAGCATCAAGCCGGTACGTAGGTGTCTCGAGCACGAAAGGTTCAAGACTGGCAGGTTGCCATGCCTGAGCATCGGATGGTTCCAACGGGGAAGCTATTGGGGCTTCAATACGAGATGGTGGGCGTGGGGGTAAAAGGACTTCATCTCTTGCAGATTCCTGGGGTTGGGAAATGAACGGCCGTTGTCTCAACCTCGGGGGTGGAGTGGGTGACCGTCGTGGTGGAGGTGAAGTTTCGGTATCGCTGATTTCGCCTTCTTCACGAATTTGACCGTCCTCGATGTCTTCTATGTGGTCTGACGACTCTGGGGCTGTGAATTGTAAAACCGGGGACAACTTGCGGTCGGACTGGGTGGCCGCTGGATCGTCGTGACCATAGTCGAGTTGCAGGGTGGGCACTGGGGCAAGGCGAGGAGGCAGAGATGGTGCGCCAGGATCAACCCTCCGACGCTTTCTGGACAAGAGGGCAGCAGCACGCAAGGAGGAGGCCATGTCTAACGTTGAGGTGGAGGATGGTGAAACTGACTGTGGTTGCTCGACGTCGGTGTCCATTGCACTGCCTTTGAGGGGGGTGGGTGTTGAGAGCAAAGATGCAAACGACCCCCGAATGGTTCAGCCACTCGCACGGACCCCCGTCGGGTTTAGCGAGCTGCACGTCTTTGGCGACGGCGACGTTAGCAGCGCTGGCGATCAGCGATCAGCGTCAGAGCCCTTGACGTGAATTCGAGAAATTTCCCTAGTCAATCTGCCACCACTGACATCGACAATCTCGTCCACGACATCCACGATGCCTCTCAACTACTCCAAGTGGGACCAGCTCGAGCTCTCAGACGATTCCGACATCGAGGGTCACCCCAATGTTGATAAACGCTCTCTTATCCGATGGAAACAACGCGACATCCATGAGAAGCGCGAGGTGCGCAAGCACAAGATCGAGGCACTCAACGCCGAGGTTGCGTGCAATTACATCCTCCATCCCCGCCTCATCAGGATCAGAGAGCGCATCGCCGGCACACCCGCCGGCGCTGTGGGGGATCTCGCAGAAGACGCTGATGCCGGACAGTCTCAGACCGGTCTCCCCTTCTTCCAATTTCTCGTTGATCGTCTCCAGTCAAACCCATCCCCCGCAGCACCACCCACCAATGCAAAGAACCAGCCCACATACGATGCCATGATTCTCTCCCTTCTTCTCCAGATCTACGACAGCGTCAAGGCTTTGCCCCAGGACGAGCAGGAGAAAGCCGTCCTCGACGGCATGGAGAAGCACATCGCCCAGCTTGCAGAGCATACGCGCAAGCTCAAGGATGACCTCGAAGCGGAAATCAAGGAACAGAAGAAGCACATCACCAGCGATGACATACACGAGGGTTGGGAAAGCAAGGTATCTCAATCTCTTCAGCTTGCCTGGAATACTGACCCATGCATGACGTTGTCCAGTACGTCCCTCCTAGTCCTGCCCCACCCCCGATCAAAAATGCGATCTCGGATACGACTACGAAAACCAAGACAACGAAAACCAAAACGACAACCTACGAAGTACTCAACCCTACTGCCTCTTCCTCTCATACTACCGCAGCTCCTCCTTCGGCTGCAGATGCATCCAACGAGGACGAGCAGCAGGAGGATCTACCAGAGCTCACCCCATCTCTCACTCGTTTCTCCCAGTTGCCGCTCTGGGACTATGCTCAATCCTTTGCCTTCATACAGAGCAATCGCGACGTCGTTGTGACAGGCGCATCTGATGCTCTCCTCGTCGCTGCTTTCCAGGCAGAGGGGGACGGACGTAAGGGATACGCGAAGCAATGCGTGCACCAAAGCTTGCTTTTGCAATATTGTGATAAATTAGGTCGTGATGGAGTGAGGGTGTTCTTCCAGAAGTGGGTCGTTTCCTCTTCAGCGTGACCCCATCAGGATTCATAGACGTCATCGCGACTCTAGGATGATCACGGGCGATAAGCGTGCCGTACCCATCTTCGTCAAAGATGTCGAAGATACTTATGCTCTTCTTGTCACTCGTGCGGCAGCCACTGCTGCTGAAGCCCCCTCCACTTCACAAGCGGAACAGATCCAGCTCGTACCTGAGAACCCTGATTCCACCATCAGCTTCAACGTACCTGACGGTCCGCCGCCCGACGATCTCGTCCTCGAGGGCCCTGGAACAGAGGACCTAGACGTCGAGGAAGTGCGCAAAGCGCTGATGATGCGCTGGACAGTTTTCGATGGGTTCAGTGACGTACTCAAGGATGCCCTGAGGGTCGGGACTTTAGAGGCAGTGAACAAGGTGCTCGGGGAAATGGATGTGGGGGAAGCCGAGGATGTGGTTTCGAAGCTGGACTTGGTGGGAATTATGAGTTTTGCAGAAGGAGGTGTCAGAGATGAGACTGGTAAAGCGCGAAATGTGGATGAAGACGTGGAATGATTTCTTGTACGTTCGTTCGCGTCATTTCGTTGCCCGCACAGGAGGAAGGAACATTCAAACGATCTGGATGTATTTTAGATTACACCCATCAACTGATTTGATGTATGTACTGCATCAGAATCACACCAACAGATGTTCAGAGACAGTGATCAGAGAGACCAAGGTAGGTGCATTCGCGTCTCACAAAACACTCTGTCGACACCGGTACATCAGACAAGCTCCTCACTCACTGCGGGATGTAAGTTGCTGTCGAGCCCATATGCAAGTCCCAGAGCTACTCTCGCCGCAGCCATCCTCCTCTCCTTATCGGGCATCCCGGCAATCTCCTCTTTCAGTCCTTGGAGCGCGCCTAACACGTTTTGCAAATCAAAGCGCTCCAGATTGGTGTCCGTCATCTCGACATCGAGTTCCTCGTCGTTATAACTTTGCGACGCCACTCCACCAAGAGCGGCTAGCTCATGGAGACTCCCACCACCTCGTTCCTGCGCGGGAGAGAGGGAGGGAGGCACGGTACCAAAAATCTTGCGTGATGTTTCAGCAATTTCAAGCCGTGATGGCATGTCTTCGCCTTCGTCATCGCTATTGTTGGATAACCGTTCTAAATTGACCGACTCCTTGTCCGGGTCGCCGAAGTCTGACACAGAGCCCAGCGATTTGTAAGATTCGCCGGGTGCTAAGTAAGTCGTGTCGAAACTTGCGTGGTCATCAAAAGTGGAAGTGGAGGGGCCAGAGGATGCGGAATTAAAGTTGAAGGTAGAACTGAAACTCGTGGATGCGAGAGATGGGATTCTTGGTGGGGACGAGAAACCCGAGGAAGGGGCCCGAGGAATACCAACGGAATTTGCAGACGAGGCAGAGACGAGGGAAGTGAAATCATCGTCAAAACCTGCTTTGGGAGTGGTAGGGCGCGAATTTTCAAAAAAACCGCTCAAGGAAGGAGAAAGGGTTCCTGGAGTAACGACGGTGCTCCAAGGGGCGGCTTCGTCGTCACCGTCGGCAGATCGCGCATCTGCATCGCAAGATAACGTGTCTTCATCGAGCCAACGTTCGAGTTCTTCGAGCTCGCGCTGCATACGATCGCCGTCATTTCCGGACATTTTTTCTCCGACCAGTCGTGCGAGATTGTGGTAGTCGTCTGAGGAAATACTAGGATCCCTTTGCACCGCACCGATAAAGCCAGTTGTTGTGATCCGCTTGGATGTCTGCCGAACCATTGATGGCCACATGATGGTGCTCAGTGCATCGACAATCCGAGGGATGCCTAAGGAAGGGAATGTGGGTACTTTATGCGGAAGATGGCTGCAAGCTCACCTGTACGGTCGGGCGAAGAAGGCTCAACGTCCAGGACATCGACAAACTCGAAGCCCTCGGAAGACAAGTAGGCATCTATGCCTTGGTCATCCTCAATCTCTTCCGGTGAAGTCGAGCCGATAGAGGGGAGTCTGATGGCAAGGGCAACCTCGAACTCACGCTGAGATGCGTGTTGAGAGAGTTTGCGTATTTGATCGCGGTAAGGCTATAGGAGGCAGATCAGTGCGTACCAGGAGATGGATACGGATACCGAGACGTACCTCTCCTCTATTCCAGACGAACAGGAGAGCAGGGGCCAAGAGATCGTCTTGGAGTGAGGCCCAAGAAGAGAGCGGACGGACGAGGAACTTGACCTCGGCTGTGTAATACTTGTTCACGATTGTCCATGGCACAGCGGAGGCTTGTTCATCGAGGACGACATCTTTCACGAGTGCTGGGATCGCCTGTCAGTTGGACCCAGAGTGGAAGGCAAACAACATACTTTGAAGGAGTGCACGAACGGTCTGCGTCGTCGACGCGATGGCGAGAATGGCACAGTCGGTCATCTCGACGAGCACGTAGGAGGTAAGATCAAGCTCGCAGTGTCATCTCCTCTTACTCAACAGTTCTCCTCGTCGCCATTATCCAACTCAAGCTCGACACAAGTGCAATACATACGCTATTAATGGCTCTGACTTATGCTGACTGATGGGCTTCGTCAGAGGCAGCACGCCACCCAAGTACGCTGCCCTTCTTACCAAGCGGTCATCCCAGCCGCATCTGACATCTCCCAGTATAAAAATGCAGGGGATCCCTCCCATGGTACTCATCAGTTCACACCCGCTTTACAATGACCCTCCAAGTGCTCGCTCCCCGTGACGTCCAAACGACCCTCAACTATTACACTCCTCTTGACACTCAGCCCCCTTACAACTATGTCGACGTACCTCCCGCGGGCATCCCAAAGTCCAATGTCGGCGAGGACACTCGCCCTGTGGTCATCCATGACGCTAGAGGAAAGGGCGACGCGCTCGGTCTCGACGTCAGCGGGTTCCAGTTCGTCCACTATCCCAGCGTTGAGAAAGACTTTGTCGACGAGGACCAGATTAAGACACTCTACTATTCCGAGGTAGAGGATATACTGAAAAAGTACGCCGGCGCCAAGAGAGTCCTTATCTTCGATCACACCATAAGGCGCCCCCTTGCCCAGGAAGGGCCTTCCAAGGCTCCGCCCCGTGGCCCAGTGGTCAGTGGTGTCCCGATAGCTCTCCACAAGCATCCTCACGCGTTATCTCTTCTTGCGTAGCAACGTGTCCATGTTGACCAGACATTCGCCGCCGCGGCCCAGCGCGTAGAGCACCACCTCGGCCACGAGGCTAAGCGACTCCTCGAAGGTCGATACCGCATCATCAATGTCTGGAGGTGCGCTGCAGGTGCCTATCTTATCAAATACCTACTCATGCATCTTCTAGACCTATTGCCAACCCCGTGGCCCACGACCCTCTCGCCTTGGCTGACTACCGCTCCGTCGATCCCGACAAAGACCTCATCTCAACCCGTCACATCTATCCTCGTCGCGAGGGTTCCACCTTCAGCGTCAAGTACAATCCCGGACACAAATGGTATTACTTATCTGACCAGACCCCAGACGAAGTCGCCCTTATCAAGTGCTTCGACTCCGACGTCGACAAGGCACGTTTGACGCCCCACTCGGCCTTCCGTGACAGCACTAGTCCGTCGCATGCCCCTCAGAGGCAGTCCATTGAGGTCAGGGCCTTGGTGTTTGATACCGAGTAGAACTCCTATGTTGTATGCCTGACGCTATTATGATTCGCCGGTCATCGTCACATGTAGCTTTCCTATCGTGTATAGCCTTTGATACCATAGTCATTCAATTACACTTCGAGATGTATTTTTGGGCTATCACTCTAAAGTATGTATATTCTCTCCTGATTTTTGTAAGAGATGCAAGTGCACAACATGCAGGTTACCAAACTTCTGTCGTCAATCGTCCTCATGCAGCCACAGGCTCAGTGGTACGCGCGGTCTCCAGCGTGTTTGCATATTGGAACTCGCCAGAGTTTCCATACTGAGAATGGGCGGTTAAAATTGCATTGCATGTTAGAGCAAATCACCTACCTCCCACATGTCGACGGCAACTTGGCAGCTCTCACGCACGACGGTCGGTGAATCCTCCCGTGTCATCCATTCCTTTAGGTGCGGAAGCACTTCGGGGGTTGCAATGCCACCGAGAGCTTCTGCTGCCTCGTGTCGCACCATATCGCATTCGTTCATATCTCGAAGGACCTTGATCAAAGATGGCACGGCATGGGCCGATAATAGCTGGCCAAAGACAAATGCAATCTCATGCCTGCAACGATCTCAACGTCTCAACGCCAAGACACTGAGTACGACCAGCCCACTTACTTGAAAAGAGCGCTGTCATCAGAGAAACCACACGCGAGTGCATCCACCGCTGATGGCGTGCCGATATTCCGCAACCCAAACATCGCACGGTACCTCTCGAAGAGTGGTAGTTCTGTATTAAGCAGTCTTTCTTTGAGCGATAATACAGATGCTTCCGTTACATCCTCGAGTTTTGGTTGCCCTGACAGGAGGCGGGAAGACGGGGGAGCGGGATCAATCGAGGTATATGTGCTATCATAGCTAGATGAGCACGTCAGGAAAGGGGAAATCGCAAGAGACAGACACACGGTATTGTATCCGGAGACTCCATAGCTGGAAGATGTTTCCTCCCTTCTTCCGAGTTATCCCAGTCAATTTTCGCGAGTGCGATCTCACAAGTTTCGCGTACGCTCCGATTCGGGTCAGAAAGGTATTCGGCGAGGATCGGGACTGACATTGTGGAGGAAATCGCACCCATTGCTTCCGCTGCCTGTCCCACACGATTGTCAGAGAGGGCTTTCGCGGGAAAGTAACTGGCAGGATGACATACCTCGTGTCGGACCATAGGGTCTTCATCGTTGTTTCGCAAAACTGACTCGAGAACGGGCAATGCAGATGTCTTCTTCATTTGCCCAAGACAATAGGCCAACTCGTGCTTGAGAAGAGCGGAAGGATCGTCAAAGGCTGTTAGCAGATGGCAAGGTAAGGTTATGATGAGGTGTACCATGGAGTGACGAAAACGGACGACACCTTTCGATATGATCGCGACTGCATCATCGTTTTTGAGGGATTTGAGGGTAAAGAGGGCGCGAAATCTGTCGTGAAGGGCGACTTTATTGGAGGTATTGAGGAGGACGTCCTCGAGGGCACTGAGTTCTGCTGGTGAAATTGCCGACATGACAAAGTCAAGGGAACGTTTGGCGGACTTGAAAACACCCACACCCTCCTGACATCCACATGCCCAAGTCAAAACGCTCAAAAGTCGGTGAGATCAAGAGACTGTACGGTTAATTGGCAACGAATGACACGACGTATTCGCTCTTGACCAGTATCACTCACAAAGGTCTCAAAGAAGACCAGGGAACACAAAAATGCACTCCTGAACGAGGTGCGCACAACATCGTCCATCGTTCTCATCGCCCCAGTAAGAGATTTGGACAGGTTCAACAAAGCGCAGCAAAATGGAAGTACTGCTGGCTATTCGAGGTAGGTGCGATGCGCAACAGACATCTCAAAACCGTCCGAAATCTCTGGAGAGAGTGAGTAGACGGCTCCATCGCAGGAATATGTTTGGTCTGATAGCCGCTATCAAGTTCAGCACGGATATTTTTTGGTAGGGCTGCGGTGATGGCAAAAGCACTTGGAAATACACCAGAAGAAGAGTATAAGCTGGGGCTACATAAACTTGCCGAGGCATGTCATCCCGGTGCAGCTCTTCCGAGCAACTCATGACCATCATCATACGTTAGAAAACAAAAGGCCAAGTTGGTTTACTATTCACCGACACAGAGCCACAGGAAGTGATCGAGTGGTTCGAGGACTTCCAACAAGCCGATTTTGCGCGGGCAGGCAACATTGCCAGCCGGACAGCAATACTCCCTGTAGGTCCTGTGATGCGAGTGTACTCGGACCCCCCGGAACCGTTCCCGCACAACGAGGAACCTCAGCTACGTAAACTAGGGCTGTCTACAACATTGAAAAGGGGTGTCCCTACGCTGGAAACATCACATAAGATATGCGACAAAGGCAAGGCACTCACGAGCGAGCAGGCACAGCTGCTAAAGCTCATTGGAGAGAAGATGGTAGTGTTCAGAGTAGGACTGAAAGCACGATGGGATTCTGACACGGGGGTGGTGACGCAAGTAGAGAGTGGGGTCATGGCCGTGGAGGAGCAGAATGCGGGAGATGAAGATGAGGAGATGGACGAGGAGTAGAGGATGTATTGGTCCCCGGAACTTTGGTTCAATTTTCTCGTCGGCGTCTGTGGCATGTGACACTGCCCACTCTCGTGTGCTCAGACTCGCAAGTTCCAATTTTGTGTGTGTAAAAGGGCCATCGATATCGACTTCATCGATATGTGGTTGCCTGATGTTGCCCTGCGTATTCTGGGCATCTCCGCCCAGCAGCCCTTCGCGCAGGTCTCACAGCAACTGTTAACGATGTCCGCAGAGTTTGCTCTCAAAGCTTCATCTAATGTTCTTTCCCCGCAGGACATGCTGGTACTGCCCAGGCCGGGCACCCCTCTCCCTAACCCGGCCGGGGACTTGGCTCTCATCCCCGTCAGCACATACTCCTTCGATGATCGCAAGTGAGTCGTGACAAATCTACTTCTTTTTCCTCACTCGAACCCCTCTCACTCCCCACAGATCCCACAAGTCGCTTGCCATAGCACCCCTCGCGGGCGGATTAGATTCATATAGTCTCTCGCTTCCCAACGGCGGCGATGCGTTTTGGCTTGACGCGCGTACCATCGCGAATGTCGTCGAGACAGGCGAAGACAAGGAGAAGAAACAAGAACTCTTCGCCATTCCAGTCACATTCAGTGAAAGCTCGATCGGTGTCGGCGAGTCTATTTCCATCGGGTCCTTGCCCGTCACCACTGCCGCAGACTTCCGCTATGCGCACTCTACGGGCGTCCTCGTCTTCTCCGCGTACGTCCACGCGGACGGTGACCTGAAGGCTGTCAAGGACAACGACGAAGAGTATGATAACCGCGGCAATTCCGCTTTGGTCTACGATAAGACATTTGAGCGCCAATGGGACACTTGGGTCGGTCCCAAGCATAAGTCTCTCTTCACCGTGCGGTTATACAAACGCCAAGGAGAATTCGTCCTTGGGGAGGACTTCACCAATGTCCTCCAGGGCACTGGTTTGGTATGTAGCTTATCTCCAATGAAGAGATGCTGTCTCTCACCATCTGTCGTCTCAGTCTTCTCCAATCGAACCATTTGGTGGAACAGATGATTTCGACATCTCAGACAGTCAGATCCTCTTCACCGCAAAGGACCCTGAGCTCCCCAAAGCAGTTCACACGAAACAAAACGTACGGTCGCTTTAATGTATACTGCCGCTTTGTTGACTCGGCCGTAGATATACCTCGTTGGCTTTGATGGCTCCAACCTCGTGGAGCTTACCTCTGGCGTGCATGGTGCAACCCATGCCCCTGCTTTCAATCGTCAGGGTACCAAGGTGGCTTGGCTTCAGCTTGATGAAGACGGCCACGAATCAGACAGGTGGGTCATTTTATCAATGTGTTCCCTCCTACCAACCAGTCTGACGCGCCATCCAGGGCCAAGGCTGTCATTCACGACCTCGAAAAAGGCGTCAGTTTCACTATCACCCAAGACTGGGACCGCTCCCCGAGTTCTTTGGCGGTATGTTGTAATGCTCCATTTTCTGGCAAACCTAACTCCAATAACACCCATTTAGTTCTCGGAAAGCGGTGAATTTATCTACTTGACCGCCGAAGACATTGCCAGGGTCAAAATCTTCACCCTTCCAATCCCTCCAACCCCTAATGAATCCACCGCCCACCCCAAACTCACCCCGCCCTACGATACCCCCGTTGCCCTGACCCACACGCATGCTGCCTCGGGCTTGCAAGTACTTTCGGGCGGTCGTCTCCTCCTTGCATTATCTTCGCTCACGTCCCCGAACGACGCGTATGTTCTCGGCAACCTCCAGCTCGTCGAGGCGGACATCAAAAAGAACGCATCAAGTCCTGTCAAAGGCGAGCTTACCCAGATCACTAAGTTCTCAGCTACTTCTCTCCAGGGCAAATACCTCCACCCTGGCGAGGAGTTTTGGTTCAAAGGCGCGGAGCATAACATTCACGGATGGATCCTCACACCTCCCGGTTACAGTTCCACGGACGTGAAGAAATGGCCCGTCGTTCTGCTCATCCATGGCGGTAAGTTCCGTTATTATTCTAAAATGACGCGAGAGATGGCTGACGCATGGTAATTTAGGCCCCGAAGGTTGCTGGACTGATTCCTGGTCTACTCGTTGGAATCCTAACAGTCAGTGATCGTCTATTGACTACTATTTCAATGGAATCCGATACCTGCCAGTTTTTGCAAACCAGGGTTATGTTGTCGTGGCAATCAACCCCACCGGTTCCACTTCTTTCGGCCAGGGTACGCAGATTTTGCCTCATATGACGACGTTAGTCTCAAAAAGCGTCTTAGACCTGACCGAGGGAATCAAGGAAGACTGGGGAGGAAAGCCCTTTGTGGATCTTAGGAATGGCTGGAAATACGTCTTGGAGAACTACCCTCAGGTAACCAACGTCGGAACCCCCGGTCCTCGACGTACTTCTCACAGTATCGGCTAGATCGACCCTGAGCGCGCCGTCGCTGCTGGCGCGAGCTACGGAGGGTACGCCATCAAGTATGGTACATTCACATCTTCACCCTTAAAAGTGCGCTGACGACCGACTTTCCCCAGTTGGATTCAGGGAAATCCTGAATTCGGCTTCGGTTTCAAAGCCCTGGTGTGCCATGATGGTGTAAGTCTTCTTATCTATCTCCATTCCGCTGTTTGCAAGACTGTGCTAGGTCTTCGACACCACGTACAACGGTTATGCGACTGACGAACTCTTCTTCGTGCGTGCACATCCCCATCCAATCAATGAGACCCTTTTTGATATCTAACTAGTTCAACCACGAATGGGGAGGACGTCCCTGGGAAGAGAAATCCTTTGCACTGTCTCGCAAGTGTGTTCTCGCCCTCGGGTCATTGGGAACCTAAACTCAGCTCTGACTACGGATTACAGGTATAGCCCCGCGTACACCGTGAGCAAATGGTCCACACCTGAGCTGATCATCCATGGGAGTAAAGATTACCGCTTGCCCGAGGGCGACGGCATTGCGGTATGGCATGCTCTGCAACAGTACGTAGCCTTTCAGCTCAACTCTTCGGCACTCACGCTGACACCACTACACCCTCGGAATAGGCTCGGGGTACCTAGCCGATTAGTGATCTTCCCCGATGAAAACCACTGGGTGTTGAATGCTGGCAACAGCTTGAAGTGGCATTACGAAGTATTCAAGTGGTTTGATGAATTCGTTGGCGAAAATGCTTCCATCCGGCAGCGTAACTAAATCGATTGGTGCATAGTACCAAGGAAATCCTGTTGTAGTTTAAGCCTGGGCAATGTGTTGTAGGAGTCTTGATTGCAAGGACGAGAGTTACATTGTAGAGGCATGTGCCATCGTTCGAGAGGAAGGTGCGTTCTGACATGCGAGAAAGCATAGGTAGACCAGACATAAGTAGGTGAATAAATCAGGTGAACTAGAGGTTCCGTGTCCAGGGGAGGATAGTGGGTCGTGTGCTTTCATGGCTTAGAAGTGGTGGACGGCCGACTCTTCTTAGTAGGTGGAAGTGCTTTTCGTTTCTTGGCCACAGTAAGAGGACGAACTGTCTTCTGAAAGGAGACTGGTTTCGGAACACGGTTCATGCCATAGACTTCATTGCGATTCGTCTGTGGGTGTGCTGTCAATATGAAACATAATTAAATGCCATGCTCGACGTTTTGCTGACCTCAATACCCATCAGTAATTCATCATCATCATCTGAAATAGATTGGTATTCTTCTGCATCGCTTTGCTTAAAATCCTGGCTAGCGTTATCTCGCTCCGATTCCTCATCGTCGACCTCAACGTAGGTTCGCTTCGCGGATGCTTTCCGTTGAATACGCGCAGTTGCCTTGCTAGGCTCTGTGATTCGAGGAAGCGCCTTTGAAGTTGAAGTTGAGGTAATATTAGAGGTAGAAGTTGAAATACGCGTATCCAGACCCTCTCGTTCAACGCTTTCTTCTTTCACAGGGACCTCTACGACAGCCTGGACGCGACGAATGAATATCTGGCGCGGGCCGTTTGATGACGATCCTGGCTGGGAGACAGGGAGAGCGTTTTTTTTTGTGGCTCGTTGGCGTGCACTGCGTTGGTTCTCCGACAATGGTGTTGGGAGTTGCAAGACGGGTCTTGGGCGGCTTCGGTTTGCGCTCGAAGTTGCCTTGGACATTGAGGATGCAGATTTCGATGGATCGTGTTCTTGGACACCTGGTGTCAGGGGATCGAGGGCGGAGGCACGCTGTAATCGGGAGGCAGGTAAATCGCCGGTGGTGGGATACCTCACCATGGGAGTATATGGTGTGGCCGAGATTTGGGCATGTCCACTCTGAAAAAGTATTCAGGGGAGTCCGGGATACGGTTTGAATCGAGGAAACATACGGAACCCAGTTGCTCAGCTACGAGTTCTTCTACGCGTTGAGCAAGTTTCGACCGCTCTTGTTCTACACGAAGAAACTGTTCTTTCCAGCTGATGGCTTCCTGTCTCGAGGTCTCCTCGAGGCGAAGACACTGATCTTTCCACTGAGTTGCTTCTTGGCGTAATTGGACGATGGTTTCGAGATGGTGATTTATCTGTTGAAGATGGATGATCAAGGACGCGTCAGAGATAGAAGGGTGGGTCATACGGTTAGTTCGGCTTGGTCTGTCTAGTGTGTCAAGGTGAGATGGGAACACGCGTGGAACAGGAGGGAATTCGCGCACTGCAGCTTTCCATTCACCAGCCTCTTGTTTCCAAGCTTGCTCTTCGAGCCTGGAGGCGTGGAGGGCGTTGACAGCCTCGTCGCGTTCTATGCGAGCTTCGCGGGCGTCGGTGGTTGCTTGTGTGACATCCTTGCGGGCCTGGTCTTGTGCTGTGGTGAACTAGAAGAGGTCGCGGGACTGTATTCAGTGGCTGGTGAAGCGGTGGAGATGTACGCGTACAGCGAGGGTCGCAGCTTTGTTGAAGGAGGTGAGCGCGTCGGACAAGAGTGTGGAGGGCGTCTTGTTCATATTGTACTGGCTGGGGTCAAACCATCTCGGTGATTCCCGACGCACAAACACGACTCATTTCCGTGCCCCGCTCAAGCAGCAGAATCTCTCATGTTCAAAACGAACCGGTCGAGGAGAACTTGGTCCATTCTTAGTCCATACCCAAAGCATAGTAGGGTCACAAGCAGCATAGATAGCCAATGAATGCACAGACGAATAGTAACCTACTGAACACAACATCTATAGCAATTTTGTACTCCCGTTGACGCCACTGCCCTTCTTAAACTTGCGCCCGGTTGCGAACAATATGCTGTCCAATAGCGCAGCCACAGTCAACACCCCCCCGACAATTGCACACGTCCTGTAGAGAGACTACGTGAGGAGCATTATGACCAAAAAACAACTGACTCACGATGTAAGGAAATGCGCAAACGATTGCCTTGTTTCGGAGTGGACGACGAGAATGGGCGATATTTCAAAGTTGAAGAACGCGCCTATGCAAAGACTCAGTATCCAGTGGTCCCTTGACCACTACCGTTGGTTGCGTACCTGGGGCTCCCGCAATCCCGTGGTGCGTATAAACTCCCTGTTTGTCCTCTTCACCCGAACCTTTCATCAAGTCTCGCTCAAAGTGAGTTACACTATATTGGTGTGTATTGATCTACGCGCCAAGTGAGTCTACATTGCGCCTCATTAAAAATTCTACGCACGGATTTTCCATCCAGAGTTCTGAACTGCGTCGAGACGACCTTGAGGAAATACTGGAACATATATTGAGCCTTGGTGGTCTAGAGAGGATTAACTCAGCGAGAATTCCGGAATGCGTTGTAATCGACAAACTTTGGCTTCATAGGCATCCAGGGGATTCTCTTCGATACCCATACGTTTCCTCATCTCCTTTCCTATCTTGGACTTGGTCGGGTTATACTCGTCATCAGCCATAAAATAGAATTCATGGACAATGTGAGAAAAGTCATGGATATGCTTGTCGTCCTTCAGGTAGGGCACCAGGTCGTAGAAATGCCGGCTGTTAGTCTGGTATGATCTGCCCGGGGATATGTTGATGTTGCCGATGACTTTGTTGACTCGAATGCGTCCAGAAAGATTGCAACCCTCCTCAGCTTGGTCCTTGAGTTTCTCCGACCACCCTTCTTGGACGCACTGGCATATAGCGAACCGTTAACACGCAAAAGCTCCACTCGGCAGATATTCGGCTTGCCTGTTCGATGTCATCAGGGTTGCCAAAGCTCCAACCCCTGTCCGTGTATGCCTGCCTAACCTCCTCGCAACTGTTGCAGCATCCACTCTCGGGCTCCACACCGCCGTAACATGACCCACAGTATCCGGACCCGCGCTTCTCCGCCAACTTGTCGATCTCGTTTCGCAGCTCCCCACTACGCTGTCCGGGAACGTCGATACCAATTTTTGTGAGTCGCTTCTTAACAATGTTGTGGGAAACGTCGCGTTGCTGTTCCCCAGAAATATCCATAACGTCGAGGCTAAGCACTGAGAGCATTGTGTTCGAAGCCCAAGAAAGAAACACCCATCAACCGACAATGACACAC
>JBBPQD010000038.1:0-26972 GCA_038092355.1 Caloboletus inedulis
CGATCGCACACGGTTGGTTTTCCCAACAAGCCTACACACTGAGTTAATCCCCAGCACAGCAAAAGACAACGGTTTCGACGTCGTACTCGTCGATACGGCTGGTCGAATGCAGGACAACGAGGTATGGCCGTCCTTCATCGATGCCCTCATTTTGGTACTCATTCGAACACGCATATAGCCGCTGATGAGGGCATTGGCCAAGGTAATTCTACCAACTATCAACCAGCTACTGCAATGACGCGTCAACAAATCTTAGCTCGTTGCTGTCAACAACCCTGACAAGATCCTATTTGTCGGAGAAGCCTTGGTAGGTAACGAAGCCGTCGACCAGCTGACCAAATTCGACCGCGCATTGCGCGATTTCTCGGGGGCCGCCTCTACGGGCAAGGGCCGTGGCATTGACGGTATGCTGATTACCAAGTGGGACACTGTCGACGACAAGGTACGTTTTGCATCCCGAAAAATGGGGAATTGAGGGGGACCCTGCCCGTGTGCTTATCGCGTGTGTTCCTAGGTCGGTGCTGCGCTTTCCATGACCTACGTGACAGGACAGCCCATTATTTTCGTGGGCTGCGGTCAGGTTCGTGATTTGTATGCCCATAATGGTGACACGAATGGGGACTGATGAAACTTGGTGATGCGCTAGACTTATACGGATCTGAGACAGCTGAGAGTGTCTAACGTGGTACAAGCTATTTTGAGCGACTAGTAAGGGGGGGCGTAGGAAGTTTACAGCTGTGTGATGCGTCTCGTTTCAAGGAATCAGATTTATCTTGCGCATGCCCCTTGCATCACCGTCGAGGTGACTGATCTCGTTACAGAAAATGGCGTATGGCATTGTGTGTGCACCAGGAACGTTTGTCTCAACGTCCTTTTATGATGCCCAGTTACTGAGTACTTAATGGCGCACTCGGCGAGAGCTCCAAGGCTTTATAACATTACGGAATGGGGTTTGGGGGGACACGCCATGTCATGTTAATGAACCTCTCTGGTGCGCATCTGCACCGGTGTTAGATACTAGTAGCTCGTCGATTTGGGCATGCGAGATTGAAACGGTCCAAGATGGTTTTAATCGCACAAATATCGCGGCCCGCCCAACGTAACCGTGGCGGTCCGTTTCTGAGCCGCCTTGTTGTCAATTGCAATTGATTAGTGCATCATGGGGCTGCGGGCGGGGGGTTGGTAGTGGAGGACGAGCGGATCTAACCACTCGCTGGACCCATGACACATGTGCATGTGCATGACTCTCAGCACACGTATCATATTCTATCAGATTCATATCGCACCAACCTCCTGACTAGTATTGGGAGTTTCTGATATATTACATGCCATAGCGGGATTAGACTATGAAACAAAAGCACCGCAGTCTAATCACCGCCATCCAGCAATCAAGTATTTGATGGTACATATTCTGATTCGGAAGGAAGATAGGGCAAGGGTCGGGCCGCCGGCGAGACCCCTGTTGCCTGGCACGGTGAGGAAAAGCGAACGGGCAAGGCAGAAGGTCGACAACTTGCATGCCGACAGGGTGCACTGTGTCCCTGGGTATTTGACTCACAAGGCTGTTGAAGGGGGACTCGGGCGCCATTCGTGGCGAACGTCGAGTGTATCCTCTATTTTTTTTCTGTGGATTACCCCGAAGGAGCGGTGGGAGTTACGACAACATCCCACCGGGAGAGAACAAAATGCCTTCCCGTAGGCACTCGAAGTTTGGGCAAGGACTCCGTTTATGGACTAGTACCCATCGGTCATTTCTGCAAAGTGCTTAGGATTATGCCCCGTCTTCTGGAGCTACCACACTCGGGTTGGGACGACGACTGGCAACGAGATAATCTCACCAAGACATGTCCACAGAGTACAGCCACAGTAAGGGCAAGACTTGGACTTGGACTGGTCAGGGGACGCAAAGCGCAGCAAGCACGGCAATCGCGATCCCTGGGGGGATGTACAAAGGTAGAAGGTGGCAATGTTCAACGTGGGATGAGCTGTTCGCGAAGCTATGGATTATCTTCTTCGAGAAGCTCAGTGTGCGAAGAGACGCGTTCGTATGGAGCGAGTAACCTTGCCTCGAGGGGTGCGGCAACTTTGGAAACGTGGGCTCACCACTACCGACGTACTATTCGATTCGAAGCCAGCCGAGGGGGAGCGGTGACCCGTAAGCCCAGGCGTGCATAATCGTGAGCAGATCTTGCTGGAATGATCATGGGATGCCCCCAATGGCGTGTTCCGCGGGGCAGTACCGTACATTATTAGCAGATGCAACGTCCATACGGAAACAGGACGAACAATGTCGTCAACATAGAACCGTAATACGTCCATCAAACAAGGCAGCAGCTCAATCAATCAATCAAACATTCCTGAAACCCACGCTGCCAGTGCACCGCATCGAAAGGAATGATATGAACTTCGAGCTCACAGCAGACGTCGAAAGAGTCCAACATCGTAGTGACTCGGATGTGTGATCTTTGATATGTTACAAACATCACTGCCTTTGATATGGTCTCTGGTAGTATATCGGATAGTACATCCGCCTGTCATACGATGGTCGCGGGAGAGCGGGGTTCGACTCCCCGCCAGAGAGACTAATTTTTTCCTCTCTTGTTGCTCACAACCGAGCTGGCACGACAAGGCACTTGCCAAGGAGGGCTCCGACGCATTCGGTCATCATCCGATTTCACAAGGTATAGTCATCATAGGATCGGTGCCCTGGCCGTGTGGCAAAACGACACAAAAAATACCCTTGCTGACTACAGCTACACATGAAAGAGTGGAGATAACTTCCGACAATGGGAGCGCATTGCCAGCTAGCTCAAATGGCTATTTTCTTCCAGCCATTTTCGCACCTCCTTCTTGTTGATCATGCTCATCACCCGGAGACGTTCCTCCGGAGTGCGATCCCGGTAGAGCCGCATAATCTGTCCACAGACGCTCCACACATCATCCCAGGCGGCGTCGAATAAATCCCACCAACAGTTGGGTGGCGTGGAAGGAAGTGAGATACCCAAATGACGCACGGCAAGGAGAATCGCTGCGCTGACAATGGTTGGGACGGCATACAGTGCATACGCCGGTGTTTGCAACCTAGGTGCGCGCGTTCGCATCAAGGCTCACAGATGCAGGTCAAATTACGCACGCGTCATTCAAGTAACCCCACGCCCTTGCACACGCGTCTTTGTGATTCATGAGGCCGAGCACGCGGAGGTAATTAATGAGTGTGCCGTAGGGCAACACGACGTGGACGTTGAACCCGAGGCGTTTGAGAATTTGCATTTCGGCGACGACGATGGCGTCTTTGAGGTCGTAGAATGTGTTGCCGAAATACGACATGGGTGCGTATTTGAATGGTTCAGGGTTCTCTCGTGAAATGAGGGGCGTGAGCGCGTGCGTGTTGCGTTGAAGGAGGAGGTCGTAAATGTTAATGAGGTCTCGGATCCGAAGCGGACACTCTTCTAGTTTCGAGGCGAGATAGAGCGCGCCCATGCCCACGTCCTGTCAGCGGAGGGGATCCGTGAAGATCAAAGGCGAAGACGGGAGGGAAGAGCGGTATGCCTGACCCCAATGCTGTACTGCTTCATCGAAGACGTGTACCAGAAACGCTGGTATAAGATCTGAGCGGTAGCGACGGCCACCTGCTTCCTGGGACGAGGCGGGCGCGTTATGGGTGATCATGGAGTTGGTCCGGGCACGCACTGTTTGAGAAGGACGCCGGCTTCGTGTATAAGTTTGCAGCCGAACGCTCTGAGTTCCTCCTCCAGTTCTGGAGGGATGCCATCTTCGCAGGACGGTGTGCGTTCGATCTGGGCGAGCGTCGCGAGCGGGACGAGGTCGGGGGCTGCCATGACGGTGGCTTTTAGCGAGGGGAGGTATGTAAAGTCGGCCAAACAAAGAGTGACTTGGTGTCCCATAAACGAAATTCTAATACTTGAACAGCGGTCAAAGTCAGTCTTGCATGTCAAATCTCCCCGCCAAACCCGAGTTCTCGAGGACAGCGAGTGCATGGCCCGAGCCAGGCGACGACCGACGCTTGAGTGGCCCCGGGCGCTCATCGCCAGACCGGTACGCCCATCAACGGGACGACAGAGACAGGGACAGAGATGCGCGGGACCGCGAACGCGGGAACCGTTCGCGATATCCTCCCAGTGGGCAAAGGTCGCCTCTACCCCCACGTTCCGCTTACAATGCCGGCTCTCGTGATAGCTATCATGGGAGGGAGTACCGCGGCTATGATGATGCCCGTTCCAGAGACGACCGCAGGAATGACAGGGATCGGGACAGAGACAGGGACAGGGACAGGGACAGAGACAGAGACAGAGATAGGGACAGGGACCGGGATCGAGGATACTACAGACGAGACGACACCTGGACACGCCGGAACGACTACAGTCCAAACCGTCCCACGTCAAGTCGAAGAGGGTATGGTCCGAGGGAAAGTGATTGGCGCGGCCGGGATGACTATAGAAGAGAAAGAAACAGGGAACGAGGGAGGAGTTGGGACCGTGACGATCAACGGCCCAGAGATCGCGAACATGATAGACGACCCGCTTCCCCGACCCATCGTCCTGCACCATTATCGCCCCGCCGTGGTGAGTCCATTGCTACTTGTATTGACACGTATGTTCATAATGTGCTAGACCATCACCATGAACCTTATCCTCTCCCTCGGCGAGCCCAACCATTGTATCCGTCTCGAGGGAAGCGCTCAACTTCCCCCCGAAGTGCGGGAAGCAGGTCTCGTAGATCATCTCCCTTATCTCGCGCGCGGCCTGAGCCGGTAGATACCCATCAACCTCGCGAAGTTCCCCGACCACCACAAAGCCCGCCTTCTCGCAGAGGAAGTCCTAGCCCAAATCGATATCCACGTTCCGTGTCGAGCCCCACACGGTCAGCACACGAACGCCGATCTCCCGAGACAGTGGGTTGTCAGCTCCGTCACCTTGATGAGCCTCACAGAAAAGCCGTGCCGAGTGGTTCTGAACCTGTTCAGGAAGAAGACGGACCTGTTGAAGATGCTGTTGTTTTGGATGGCCAAATGGAGGTCGAGATGACTACGGAATCGCCTGCTAAAGGCAAGGACCGTTCTGACGACCGAGATGGGGAACTGCAGGAACTGCCCGGAAAAGCAGCATCACCTAGATGGACAGGTTCTCCGTTGGAGGTCCAACAGCAATTGATACCAACTATTGAAACTGTTGCGGTGGCATCAAGCGAGGCGGCTGTCACACAACCATACTTCCCAACCATTCCCAGGTACGATGCGAAACCTAGGTTTAGCGCCGCATACGAGAGCGAGGCGAGTTTGTCTGATCAGGTTGCGCTGATTGATAGTTGATGATGGCACTTTTTTTTAGTACAACCGGTTGGACGTTCATCGTGCTCATGCGGCAGTAGAGTGTCAACGCTACTTGAAAGCAAGCCGTCGAGCATTTCATGAACTTGAGATGACCACGCTGGACTTGCGTGCCGCGCAGCATCGCCGAGAACTCGCGGAAGCACATCGTAAAAAGGCACACCATGGACAGCTTGGAATGAATGCCGAGACTGTGCAGTGAACAAATGATCGTGATCGTAATACGTAGTACATTAATGCGAATACGAGATTTGATTACACACGATATGCGCCCGAGATGGATCGGAGGATAACGCACAGAAGAAACCGCAGTTCTGAAACCGACCGATGAGTCCGAGATGGACACGGAACGCCGCAAGGACATGCCAGCATTGCCTCGAACAACTCCGTGGCTGACATGTTGAGCTGCGGCGCGCGGTGGTAAGACGACTGATCGGGTGGTGGGAGAAGATGACTGCTCACGGTGACACACTGTGGGTACTTGTCGCCGGGGCGGCCAGGGCGACAGAGGGTGGATATGGGTGAATCCCGCTGGCTGTCAAAGGTGTATTGTGCGCGGGGATTTTGCTAGGTGGGGGGATGAGGTTGTAAGGGAAAGATATGGGGGAAAGGGGCTGACCGAGATGAAGGCATGAAGGATGGCCTTTGGGTCGGATTTGAGGTCGGGCATTGATGGGGATGACCAAGGTGGGAGCACCCTATGACGTATGGGGGCTGTGGCAGGAGGGCGATCCTCACGGGGCAACAAGTGCAAGGGGGGCGGGATGCATGTGGGTGATGCTCGGTATGATACAAGTAAGGTATGGTGTAGGTATGATGCAAGTACATATGCGGCGTATATGCGAGATGCCACCTGGCACTATCAAACGCTGTGGGTGGCAGCGTGTTAACGATGTAACAAGAAGGACGCTGTGGGATGACAAGATGTGAGAGAATGATGAATGGAAGTGAAAGGAGAGACCTTTGTGAGACAGGGGAGGGATATGAACGCATATGTGTAGTCTATGCACGGGAGCGCTGGTTTCCAGAGCGATGGGAAGGGTGACCCCAGGGACGGTGGTCGAGACGAGATATCCGACGGTGGATACCAGGGCGACGCTTTGATTGTGGCTCGGGGATGGCAGGGTCGTCGTCGGTGTTACGTTTCCTTTTCGAAGGGCGGTGGGTGTACGGGGGGTGGGAGAGGTCCTCGTCTGTATCGGGGAGATCGAATTGGAGGAATGTCGGGGAATGGTAGGGGAGTGGACGGGGAGCGAGGAGAGGGACGTCGCAGATGACACGGGTGGTGTCCGGTGCAGGGGAGGGGGAGATGTCTGCTGAGATGGAGGAGCAGGTGTCTGAGGGGGAAGGGGGGACTGTGGGGTATGATTAGGAGGGGTGGGGACAGGGAGGAAAGGGCGCACAGTCAAGGAACGCGAAGCAGGAGGGGGGGGGGAGTAAGTTATCGAGGGGGGAGAGGGGGGGTAGGATGGGTGGATGGAGGGGGGCAAAGGGACGGAAGAGACGAGAGTTGGACATGGTGGGATGGGAGGGGGAGGGATATCATTTTGAAAAGAGGTTATATATGAGGCTCGGTACTGGGAGGAGGTGAGACTCGGATAAAGGCAAGTTTGGCAGGGCAGGCACGACCAAATGGGATCAGGATACGTAAATGATCCAACCTCTCTACGATGGCGTCCATCACAAAGCGTGTGCTCTCCCAGCCTCTTGCTGTCCGCTATCCCTACTTCGTCCGCCGTAACTCACGTGGCTCCCTTCCCGTCTATTCCGACGTTCGCAACGCTCGTACACGCTACCAAGTCCACATCAAAAACGTAGACGGTCGCGTCGACGTGAGCCCTTTACCACCACTCCGTTCCTCACTCACCCCCTCCCAGTCTCTCGTCCAGGACCTCCGCCAGTCCTTGTTCGACGTCGACTCTCCGCATGCACAGCGTCTCAGCGTCAAGGTCCACCAACAAAGACACGTCATCCTCTCTGGCGGACGCATCAAGAGGGACGTTATGGCGTGGCTCGCAGCCAAGGGTTTCTAACGCCCTGCCTGCCATGTCACAAGAATTCCCGCCATGCCGTTGCCAGCTCTCATAGGTTTCACTGCATCATATACATGTAGCGCTCTTGTCATTAAATAGCCGTCATATCCCTGTCTTCAGCCCCTTGTCTGCTGTTTCGGCATGTCAATGCAAGAAACAACAGTCGATCGCCCCTCTAGCACACCCCCGATGTCATATTCAACTCTCACACTCAGGCCCAGGGACTGTCTCTTGTAGAATGTTGACAAGTGGTGCCATCGTTCCGAGAGCTGCGCCCAAGGAAACTCCTTTGAGACACGTCGCCTCGTTATCGCATCCGGGTCTTTCCCGTGCTCGTAATCGTCTGATACGGCGGCGCATGTGCTTGCAAGGGTATCACTTTGAATCATTACTCCTAAATGTTTATTTATTTTTCTCAACCCACGGAGCGATCCTTTCCGTTCCCGATATCTATTTCCCATTTTCTTTTTCTTGACCCAACATCTTCAGTATGGCTGCCCCTGTTCTCGCGACATCTTCAGCACCCTCCACAAACGGTCCTCCCACCAGTGCCCCCAGTGGCCCAGCATCAGCTGCAGCTCCCCCTCGCTCCGCCCAGCGTGATGGCGGAAACACCAGCTTGGGTACCTTTGGAGTATGTATCTATTCATCTCCTTCGCACCCATGTTCATGTTCCGTAGGTCAAGTCCGGTTTGGCACAAATGCTCAAGGTGCGTTTCGACCCTGCCATTTCGTCCCTACGTAACAACTCGGCCATCTGTTAGGGAGGCGTCATCATGGACGTCGTCAATGTCGAGCAGGTAACGTTCTCCAACTTCAAATACATCCCGACCTGACAGCCATCCCTTAGGCTCGCATCGCAGAAGAGGCGGGTGCCTGTGCCGTCATGGCACTGGAGCGTGTTCCCGCCGACATCAGAGCACAAGGGGGCGTATCCCGAATGGTAACATCACATCCCACCCGTTCTCGTCCCCGCGCACCTCACCTCATACCGCAGAGCGACCCCGCGATGATCAAGGACATCATCAACGCCGTCACTATCCCCGTCATGGCTAAAGTCCGCATCGGACACTTTGTCGAGGCCCAGGTACGGCTCACTTGTATGCATTTGTGCTCATATCTCTCATGTTTCTGCGCTCCGTCCTAGATACTTCAAGCGGTCGGCGTCGACTATATCGACGAGTCGGAGGTCTTGACACCTGCAGACGAAGAACACCACATTAACAAGCACAGTTTCAAAATCCCCTTCGTGTGCGGCGCCCGCAACTTAGGCGAGGCATTACGCCGTATCTCAGAGGGCGCTGCGTTCATCAGGACAAAGGGCGAGGCAGGCACTGGCAACGTCGTCGAGGCCGTTCGTCACCAGCGCACGGTAATGAGCGAGATTCGCAAAGCCAGCGTCATGAATGAAGAGGAACTCTATGCGTATGCAAAGGACATACAAGCCCCGTTCCATCTATTAAAAGAGGCCGCTCGTCTAAAGCGCCTCCCCGTGGTCAACTTTGCCGCTGGTGGTCTCGCAACTCCCGGTACGTACATGCTCACACATGGTTATGTGACCCCATCTGAGGTCTCATGACAGCGGATGCTGCACTCATGATGCAGCTCGGCTGCGATGGAGGTGAGTTGATGCCTCACTAACATGGATCACGTATGGTAATGATGTGCATCCAAGTGTTCGTCGGATCCGGTATTTTCCACGTACGTCCCTCGTGCCTCATTTGTCCTGAAACCTAACTCGCTCCGTTATCTCCAGTCCGGCGACCCAGCTAAGAGAGCGAGGGCTATCGTACAAGCCGTACGCCTTTCCGCATTTCTCCGCATCATACCCCCTGACCTAAAACCCAGGTTACGCACCACAACAACCCGAAAGTTCTCGCCGAGGTACGGAACGTACACAAGACAGGTCGACAATAACTTGACATTCTCCACAGATCTCCGAGAATCTTGGTGCACCCATGGTTGGTCTTACAATGTGAGTCCCACCTATCATGAAAGCAACTCATACAAACAATTTCCATTCATTTCGTTACAGCGACGCAAACATCAAAGGCGGACGTCTTGCAGAAAGAGGGTGGTAAATGGAGCCAGATGTACCAACTAGATCACATATAAAACATTTTCTTCAACATGTTCTTGTGGACTCCCTGAAAGCCAGCTTTCCATCGTTCGAGGTCAAAGCTGCTCTTACCAGAAACGACCGAGGCAGAACTGTCATCGTACTTGAGCTCGGGCGGGAAATGGAAGCTTGCACGACCGCAAACAAGCTGTTCCAAGGTCAGCATACTAGTGGCCGCTCACAGCTAATTCACATACGTCGGCATCTACGGGGCAAAGTGAGTGCAAAGTGAGTACAGACCAAAATGACTTGCCAGGCTTACTCACAATACACTGGAGCGGGAATGGAAACGGACCGCGTTGCTCGAGCATAGGCGTGACACAAGACAAAGGAGAGCTCTTGCAAACTAGAGCGAAACTCAGTCGCCGAGTCTATCTTCCTTGATATACCAAACACTCACCTGTCTATGTTGTTCGAGAAATTCTCATCCTGGATGACAATATAATGGGAAGGCCGGCTCGCTGGAAGGTGATCACAGATGTAGGACGTAGAGGACAGCACTGGCAAGTCACTTACTTCCTAACAAACCACCATGCGATTGCAGGTAGTAGTCCTTGGCAATCGGGTTTCCGATGCCCTGGTCAGCAACAAATCCCGCCGGGCAGTTCCCGGATCTGTCTGCATCCCGACTACAATACTATGATTTCAACGCGATGCAAGGCTAGCTGGGAACTCACTCGTTTTGTGGGAAGAACCGAACATGGTGGCTAGAAAGCATGCATTTAGATGGCTCAGAAGTAGAGATTAAATACCGACCGTTTGCCAACAACTATATAAGTCACAGTAGATTTCGACTCTTTTGGCTTTCTTAGCCTCCAAATCTCGTCAATGGCAGCTTGGAAAGGAAACAGTTAGTTGTGCTCTGAGTAAGGAGGTGGAGCCAACCTTTGATGTCCTTGATCTCCTTCTCTGCAACCTTGACATATTCACCCTCGGACAGCCCATCACGGAAAAATACAAGTTTCTCAGGGGCTGCACGATGCTCCGCGCCAAAAGCATCAAGAGCACGCTAATGTGCAATTCAGGGATTTCTATCAAACTATCTTAATAATTTCATGATACACTCACTTGCACCATCTGTTGCAACTGATCTATTGTCTCCAATCGTGGTGGCTGAATGGTTGTGTAGGCATTATATTTCATTCCGTGTCGGTCATAAGAAGCCACAAGGGCAGCAACGGAGGGTTGGTCATGTATGCCAGGTGCTGGGTGACCCACATCAGCCCCTATTTTCAGTTAGCTGATTTTTCCATGTCAAAGGTTGAAAGTATAAAATCACCCATGATTATGAAGGGTTGTCGAGCAAGTTCTACCAGTACTCTAGATTGAGGTACTGCATTAACACCACCCAGCTTTGCATTGATCCTTCATATGATAATATTAGAGGGATTTGTGCAAGGAAAGCTCAATGCCTACTTCATGGCCACATTATTGCAATACTGATCATTGGCTCGAGCAACCTTGTCGACACGCTGTAAAAAATCAAGGGAATTGAAAGGAGTAACTATAAAGTCACGACTTACGACACATTGTGTGACAACCTAGAATAAATTCATGATATTATATAGTCTGTGAGACATTGAATTACTTACCCCTTCCTGAACATCTCCGTGACGTTTTACATGGAATCGGATTTCTGGGGCGGATGGTGGAAGAATGACCAAAATCAAGTCAGGTTGAGAAGCATTACGCCCAGCAATGGCTTGTCTAGCAGCCTGGATTAGATCCTGGACACAATGTTATATGTGCGGCATAATAATTGTCTTAAATGGGAAAATACTAACTTGAGTTACATTGGCGCCATTCCCATTGATGTAGACCTGGAGAGGAGCCACTGCTTCTAGAATTCAAGATATGCCTGCATGTAGAAAAACTGATCGAACTTACACATTCCTAACATGCCGAGTGAGAAGGGACGGGGAGAGTTAACATTGGATTTCACATACCTAGCCTCTGACAATTCTCTGCAATCATCCTCACGAACCTCTCGTTTGCTTGCCTATCCCTGGCAGGATTGGGACTATAGTCAACAACAGCCCAACAGTTAATGTTTTTTGGTTCTTTGAACTGCTGATTTACTGCATTCCAAGCTCCAAACTTTGGAATCTAAAGTAAGATGAGCAACGACATGCATCCTTTGAAAAAACAATTTACCAATGGCTCGGGACTATTGTACTTCATGGGGGGAGTCGAGAGAACTTTTCCATCAATGACAGTGGGCACCGTAGACACCTCCATCTCAGCATCTCTCACGAAAGGTGACGAGGCATAGTCCAAGGCCTCAGAGACATCCGGGAGTTAGGGATGTATGACATGGCTAACGTAAGTACTTACCGCTCCAGCACCTACAATTCCACGGCGGATGGCCTCAAGCCGGCCCTTGGGTTTGTCGGAAGTGAATTCGACCATCTTCTTGGTCAATTCTTGAGGCAACCTGCGCGTAAATCGCTGATTGGGCGCGACAATGCACAATTCGATGGGTACAATGCTGCCGCCGCCAATCCTGACACCGACGGCATCTGGATACCTGAGCGTAATGTTGTATGCTTCCCTGAAATACGCCTATTCACAATCGCCGATGAATGCAGAGAAATAGATGTAACATGGAATGTACCTGGACTGTCGTGCTCTGCACGACGCCTTCCAACTTGTCCTTATTCCAATCAAATTGTTCGAATCCACCGCGAGGGACGATCGACTCGATCTTTTTCCTGCCCTTGCGGTGCGTGAACGTGATGATTAATCCCTTGAAAAATTTCCTGAGCTTCGAAAGCTCGGGTCCCTCATTCAGGTTGAGCGCGCGAGGGTGGGTTGTCCCCAAGAAACCAAGGGCAACTTCGGGCATAGGGCCGTGTTGGTAGCTGGTACAAGCAATTAGCAAGCTTCTAGAATTGTGGAAGGAGCTTACAGGATACCGCAAGATGTGTCAATGTTTACCAGGAGCGTTCGAAGTGTGGGGCGAACGCTCCTATGCACCCATTAGTGATCAGCATTTGTGTTCATCATCGAATACCAGAAAGGACATACTGGTAATACCCTTTCAAGATCTCGAGACCACCCCCAAGAGCCCTACTACCCGCCTCTCGACAGAAGAAAGCTTTCACGTTGTTAGGATATTTTCTAGGCGATGGTGAACATTAACAATCCGAACGTGCGTCTAATTTGGGGGGATGACTCACAGGTTGGGGCCCTGACGCACGATGAGTTGAATCAAGTTGAGCGCAACAGCTGCGCGGGGACTGAGTTGCGTGGTACGGCCGTCGAGGAGGCGTTGGAGGTCTCTGATACGCCATACATAAATCGCCAGTTGGATGGGAACCCTGCTTACTCGAAGGTGATTGGCGCCGCATCGACGCGCTTCAGAGCGACCTGAATGACACCCCGCGCTTGACCTGCGCCATCTCTAGGAGGGCGGTCCGACATGTTTACATCGAACTATCAGATTGCGTGATCAGTACGCTACGCAATCACCGACTCTATGACCGAGTTACAGTTGCTGCATTCCCAAAGGAGAGCACGGTTGAAGAGTACGCGATCGCATCGCTGTCATAGATGACCTTGGGCCGGAAGATGTCCGGATGGGTGTGGTTTTGAAGCCTCTCGAAGACTTCGATGCGTCGACGCGAATCGCGCGACACCCTGTCGTCCCCAAATGCTGGGAAAACGGGAAACGCACATGAGTAGACGTGGCACACGACACCGTGCTTGGATTCGTAACACTCACATACTATATGCGCGACGCCCACGCGAGGAAGTGATCGGAGCGATCAATGGCGCGTGGTGACGACGTGTGAGAGGAACTTACCATCATACTGATAATACACTTTCTTGGGAAGACCAGTGATCTTGAACGAATTAGTGACGACCTGAAGTCGCCGTGGGCCATGGGGTGGGCCACCGGGACGAGACATTGGATAGATCAAGTACGATCAAGAGATAGTGAAATTGAGGGGAGAGCTAATTGGTAGGAGAGCGAGGGCCGACTTTATGTAGTACCCACCGCGCCAGTGTAGTCGAGATCGATAAGAAGGAAGCAGTCGCGTAGATGATCGTTTCATGTCCCTTACTACATATTCGTCCGACCACCTCATTTTCACGCACAGTAAAGACTAGTATTAAAAAGGACAAGCAACAGACGGAGACCAGCTTTAAATGGAAACCAACACATGTCCAACTACACTTTAGCAGTACTTGGGAGAGAAGGTAATATGTAAATGAAAGAATACCGCTCCTATTGTACCGCATGCGTGATGCTGACGATATCCTCGAATGAAGTTGGTGTCAAAGAGACGTAAAGAAGCTCTGCTAGTACACCACAGGTGCTCCCATTCAGCAGCATCCGCCGGACTGCTGCTGCTGTACAGATTGGCCAGGAGTGACAGTCGAGGACTTTGCCCCACCGGCGGGCGTTGAGGTGGTCCCCATTCTGAAAGAACTCTTGGTATCTCGTCATGATGCGCTGGGGGATTACCTACCTATCTTTGATTTGCTTGGCCATAGTCAAGAACGCTTGCTCAACATTCGTCGCATTCTTGGCTGAGGTCTCCAAGAAAGGGATGGTCAATTGATCGGCAAATTCCTGAAACAGAGATGAAGTGGGCGGGCAAGGGGATCAGAACAAGAACCCGTTACCTTTGCCACGCTGTACTCGACCACCTTCTTGCTTGTCAGGTCGGACTTGTTCCCTACTAACAGCTTGTTAACGCCCTCCGACGCGTATCGATCAATTTCCTGAAGCCATTGCTTGACATTCGTGAAAGTGTCTAGGGGATCCGGTTAGCAACCATCACTGAACAATGATAACCAAATCTTACCATTGTCCGTGACATCGTAAACGACAATAATGCCGTGAGCACCTCTGTAGTAGGATGAAGTGATCGTGCGGAAGCGTTCCTGACCTGTTTCAGTTGTGAGCAGGTGTATGTAAAAGGTTGGAAGAGAACGTACCGGCAGTGTCCCACTGGAACGTGCATGGAAAGGAGTCAGTAATTTTGGTTTGGTAAGGTGTAATGTTAAATCCCAAGTGGGATGGCTCATGTATAACGTTGTAGCGTAGGAGGAACAACCGGACAAATCCCGAGATAAAGAAAATGAACGAAAGGCTCACAATCTGGAGCTTCACAGTCTTTCCCTCGAGCTCGATAGTACGAATCTTAAAATCTACGCCAATGGTGCTGATATAGCTCTCCGTGTATGTATCATCTGCAAACCGGAGAAGCAAACAGGACTGGATGTAGGTGTGTTTTGAGCAAATTGACATGGATTGCCACAAGGCAGAACAAACCTTTCCAACACCAGAGTCGCCGATGAGGAGAAGCTTGAAAAGATAGTCGTATTCGCTGGTATGCATGGTGAGCGTTGAGGACAAAAGGGACTTTGGACGTTAGGTCGGTGGTTGAGTTGGCCGAAGAGAAGGAGCTGTGTACTGCGTGACGCGTGGCCAGGGCGTGACTTTGCCGACAAATTGAAACAGTACTGTACCGCCACAGCCCCTTCCGAGTGCCCCTCGGCCTCAAACTGGTTTCCACTCATTTTCTGCCATCTTCACCGCCGCGAGCCATCCCGACGGCCATCGGTTCATCGTGCAGTTGTACAGTGCTGGTCTGACCGTAACAAAATGTGATAATGCATACAATGATGAATGATCACAGTCTTTTGGGTTCTGGAGGAAACATGCTGTTGCTACAAACGCATTGGGGGCGATACCGTAGTTCCTGTTCGGACATCCCTAACCGTTTGGCGTCGCACCCGCTACCACCAGCACTGGGACATTAATTAGCTCCTCAGTCTATTAGACGATAGGAAGGCCTTGTCGATGATACGCGGCACGTGACCACTGTATGACAGCAGGTTCGGCTCACCATCGCAGCTCTACACCCTCCCGCTTGTTTTCTGTCTCTGTTACCCTCTTTTGAGCCCAACACCGTTCAAGGATATTCGGGCAGTTCTAGGACCATGGAGCCATCATATCAAGGTGGTGTTCGCAGACCGGACGTGAAGAAGAAACTTGTCGTAGTGGGTGATGGTGCGCGGGATAGTTTGTTCGTCCTTCGCGACATCATTCAATGATATCATACTAAGGCGGGTGCGGAAAGACATGCCTCCTCATCGTGTACGCGGAAAACAGGTTTCCAGAGGTGCGCACACACCCACACCTACCCTCGGTTCTGAAGCTCAGAGAGCAACTGCTGGGCAGTCCTATATACCAACAGTATTCGAGAATTACGTGACGCAGATTCAGTTTGAGGGAAAGCTAGTGGAACTGGCGCTTTGGGACACCGCAGGACAAGAAGAATACGATCGATTACGACCGCTGAGTTACCCGGAGAGCGACGTGATTCTCATTGTCTTTTCAATCGACTTCCCAGTCAGCCTCGGAAATGTCCAAGACAAGGTTTGCATTTCAGCCCACTTCCTACGACATTTCAAATCCCTGAACTACGGTTTCAAGTGGTATCCCGAGGTGGCACATTTCTGCGAAGGAACGCCTCTCATATTAGTTGGCACAAAGATCGACCTACGACGAGACGACCAAACACGACGTATGCTCAGTGCACAGGGGCAGATACCAGTGTCGGCAGAGCAAGGCGCCAATGTGGCCAAGGAGATTGGGGCCAAGTACGTTGAATGCTCAGCAAAGACTGGCACTGGTGTCCAGGATGTCTTCAACCTTGCCCTCAAGGAAAGTATGAAAGGCCGTTGGGGAAAGATGGTAAAACAACGGCGTTGTGTAGTTGTCTAGTTCCATGGCGTATGTTCAGAATAGACTGTCGCGCCACTTTGCTTAGAGTATTTGTACGTACAGATCTTCCTTGCTATTGCATCCTTGTCACAGACTCACAGGCATAGAAATGCACATCCATGAACAACTTATTGTTCTTTAAGATGAAAGGACTGCAGGAGCGTGGTTGCAACTCTCCAGGAGCGGTAAACTAGCCATATAAATGCTACGAGGATGAGAGTTGCAGTCCCCATCTCGACGAGAAACAAGTCACGCTTGAAAGCCACAGGGACTTGAAGTAATGCGTGATACGACGACGCACTTGGTACCGAGAAATGTGCCAGCGAACCGAGCATGGTCGAATTTACTACCGGCGACTCGAAGAAAAATGCAGAGGATACATCTGCTGAGGTAACTTCGGAACGTGGGGGCAACATTCCATACAGCATACGCACCAGAGTGAAGACAAGCCCAGAAGCACGTGGGGGAAGATATTGTGATTGACTGGGGCGAAGTCTGAGCCATACTTGGTTCGCCATACCGCGCGTGGACAGGAATGTCTATGATAACTTGTTTCGGTCGAGCATCGGCAGGAGTGGCATTTATGAGCAGCAGGGAATTGGCAGTTTGATCAAGAGCGAACACGGGGAGCTCTAGATTTGATTCGCCCCAGAACTCAAAGGAAAGATGGTGGTCTATGAGTTCATATCTGTCAATGATGATGCTTTGGGAAAGTGTATACAGTGCAAAGAAAGAACAGTCTGAATCAGGAGGGTCCAATGCAATTTTTGTGGATAGAGTCGAGTGAAATCCACGGTGCGGTTGGAGGGAATGCGAGAGCACTGTCGAGGACATCGAGGACAACAGACGCAGTGCACCCGTACTACGAGTTCACACACACGTGACGACAGTTGGTTCGCTTGCTAGATAATCTAGTTGATGGAATTGACCCTTATCAAAACGAAAACGCAATGGAAGACTACAAACCCGTTCAATCTCCTCTTATTCTTTCCCAGGATCCCCCGCAACCACTCGGAATCCTCGACGATATGCAAGCTGCAGATGGCCTCGTCGATGATGCCCTCCTTACGGATCGCGCACACCCCCCAGTCATCTTTGGTGCTGGAGGTCCCATGTACGCCCGGATCCTCACCAAAGATGGAATACATCTGTCTCATATAGCGCACACAGGCTGAAGCAGTTTGATGAATCTACCGCATCTAGTCGCAAAGGCTCTCAGGCACCAACGCCTCCGCGGTCCGTAGTGGGCATCGGAAACAAAGGTATGTGATCATGGAACATCCCTCACCCCCAGCCTATCAACAAGTACCGTAAGTCGCGAAGCCGGATTATTCTGAAGCCAAGATCGTGCTTGCCATGGTACACTACTATCGCCTGATCCTACCCTGAGTGCTGACAGTACTACAGGTTGGACTACCGGCGCGGGGAAAATCATACCTCAGTAATAAGCTTATGCGATATCTCAAGGTAGTCATTCCCATACCGTACATCGCCTTTTGCTGAGTTGGTTGTTAGTGGCTAGAATATGATGTCCAGGTAGACAAGTCTGCAAACCGCCGGATAGACATGCATTAAACTTTCTCGCGAGGTTTTCAACGTTGGGCAACTACGTCGTTCCCGTGCCAAGCAAAAGGCATTACAGTCTGTACTGATGACCATTCAACATTCAAGAGCTCATGTTATCTGTCAGGAGCGGGATCAAGGAAGATCATACAGCGAAATACTTTAGTCACAACAACGTTGAGGCGACCAGGATCCGAGACAAGTTGGCGGAAGATAGTTTGGAGATGTTAATACAGTGGTTGAAGAAGGGTGGTAATGTAGGTATACATGGTGAGATATCACTCCGAGTCGTTCGAACGCCAGGCACTGAGCATCGCGCAGATGCTACCAACAGCACACGAAGTCGGCGGCAAGTATCATGTCCTCACCACTTTTCGTTGAACTTGATGGCGTTACAGAGCTAAAATCGAAGCCCGAGTTGCCAAGGAAAAGGGGATCCAAGCCATATTCATCGAATCCACCTGCAATGACCCCGCTGTGATAGCGGCTAATGTGGCTCTCAAAGTTTCTTCAGGTGATCCGGATTACAAAGATCTCCCAAGAGAGGTCGCCGAGCGCGACTTTATCAAGCGTATCAAGGAGTACGAGGCCGTTTACGAGACCATCACGGAACCCCACCTCTCCTACCTTCGAATAACTGACGTCGGAAACGAGGTCACTCTCTCGCGTATCAATGGATACTTGCAAAGTCGCATTGCCTTTTATCTCATGAATCTTCACGTGAAACCCAGGAGTATCTTCTTTTCTAGAGTAAGACCCCCTTCTAGTTTCAACGGGGCGAGCTGAGAACTGGATGTAGCACGGGGAAAGTCAGTTCAACGTCCAAGGAAAAATTGGTGGTGATTCTTCACTATCCGAACGTGGCCTTCAGTATGCCAGAGCACTCCCGGAACTTGTCCGTAAACATATTGGCGACGCGGCATTAACCGTAAGCCCATCTTTTCTTCCACGAACAATATTCCGTGCTCATCCTACGAATGTCTCCGCAGGTCTGGACCTCTACTCTCCAACGTACAGTCCAGACGGCACAGTATTTGCCTTATCCTAAATTGACGTGGAAATCCTTGGATGAGTTGGATGCCGGAGTCTGTGATGGAATGACATATAAAGAAATTGAAGTCAGTGAGACTATCCTTCCGCCCAAGGAAATGCTACTAATGGTTGGTTAGCAAGCTTACCCGGACGACTTTGCCCATCGTGACGAAGACAAGTTTAATTACCGCTACAGAGGAGGGGAGTCTTACCGCGACGTGGTCGTGCGATTAGAGCCTGCTATCATGGAGCTCGAACGACAAGAAAATATCCTCATCTTCGGCCATCAGGCCATCTTGCGATGCTTGTGAGTTCTCTCCCTAAGTATATCATTTTTCCCCTCCAACTTAGCCATGGTCTAGATATGCGTATTATAATGACCTACCACAAGCGGATCTCCCTTACATCAAGATTCCATTGCATACAGTCATCAAGCTGACCCCGAAAGCGTACGGTTGTGATGAAGAAAGGTATATACTGATACCCACCTGCTAATGTTTTTCTGTAACTGAGGGTGATCTTCTAGGTACACCTTACCCATAGGGGCAGTGGATACCCATCGACCCAAGCCTAGTGCTTCTCAGTTGGAAATGCCTGTGGCATCTACTGCACGGGAATATTACGGAAAGTATGTATAGTGGGTTGACTTATATACATCGATCCTAGAGGTCTACTGCAACCTTTGTTGGATTTTTCGCTGCATTATCTTGCCCTTGCCTGCAAGATTTCATGCACGTCTATCTCCAACTGAATCTAGACTAGGTTTCTGATTCTTCGAAGTTTCACGGGGAGACTTCAGGGGGTTCTGTACTCTGGATTTTCTAACGTGATAATTGATGACAACCTGCATACCTGCCAAACCACTGTGAATCAAATGAGGAGTTGATTCACCCAGGAGTAACGGTGGTTTCTTCCTTGTCCATGACCGAATCCGCGTCGTGTACACTAGACATGCTACTGACCGTCGCTCAAGTTCCGGCCCGACCGGCCCGACTATTCCCGCTGCGGTGACGCGGTAAGAGTCGTTTGACATGCCAACATCCACAGTCTATGTCCACCATTTTCTGGCCTCGTGATGTTCTTTATGACGGTTACTGCTATGGTTGGGTTAAACATGACTTCGTGTGTGTGGCTGGCGTCCTCAACACAAATACGGTGAGTCAAACCTTTCAGACCTACTCGTCCTACTCAGACCAGCCAGCGAGCCGACGCCGGTGCAACTCTAGCGAACACCATCCGGTCGAATGATCTCCGACCTCTTCTTACCTCGTGTGGGATACCTACCGTCCTTGGATATGCTACTTTCTTGTCGTCCCGTCCATCGACTATCCCGACCCTGAAGGACTACGATGCATCACTGTACATTCAATTCCATATCCCACATTTTGCGAAGATTGACAACACCTGTAGAATAAACCCACTCCGTTTCATATGTTACCACCGTCATGCTAAAAGCTCTATGAGGTTCTATGCAGCTGAAGTTGATGCACCGGGTCACCTTCCTCCCGTCCTCAATGAAGCGAAGACGCCTATGGACGTGTCGCTCGCCCATGACTTTACGCGGAGAAAATATACAAGACTCAATGTTCCCGAATACCAACTCGTAGTTAATCTGGTGAGTAGTATCTAGCTCTTCGCGCGCCGTTCTGAACGCCAGCACGTAGTGGAACGCAGCAAAATCACTCGAACAAGCTGTAGAAAACAGTCGAGCCCAGTCTTCGAAGCGCAACTCAAATCGAAATGTAGACAAAATTTCTGAGCGACTGCAATGCCACACAGCATCCTCGTCACTCCCCGATGGTTTAGGGGAATACGTCTTTTTGTCAAAATTGAGAGAATTTAGTTTCGCGGGTTCGTACCCTTCTCACCGACGATAAAATGAGGTACTTAAATCCACCCCAGTGCGACAAACAGAAGGACGAGCGATGATGCTGTATCGGTTAACCCAACGGCGGGACCTCCAATCCAATGAGCATATAGCACTCTCGAGTTCCGCGTACAACAGGTATTGCAGTCATATGTCAGCACTTTCATCCTTGTGTGACCCCACGAAGGCATTATAACAGCATCTGGATCATCGTGAACGATTTGATCATTGGTCTTGCATTTCGCCAGTTCCTCTGTCAGAATCGTGACGCGGTTAACTCCATGGTAGCTGATGGTCTCGAGGTACGAGACCCAAGGTCAAGGAAAATGTTACCCCCGCTTGCTCATCATCCCCTGATAGAGCACGCTCGCTGCTCGCATCCAACGGGTGTTATTGTGGCTGGATAGCTGGCCCGCAGGCTTGAAACTTAATACGGAGCTGAGCAGATTCTATTCTCATGGGTTCATAGGTCTGATAACAGGATGGACAAGTGAGTTCTTGTCTTATTTTTTACTCGCGGTTGACCTCCCACCACAGAACTTCTTCACCATAGCGTATCACTGTTACCCGCCATCAGTTTCGTCATAGAGACTACCAGCCTTCTCGGCATAACGATGACTTTATCATTGTCCTTGGATTTACTCAGCGTTCTCACTGCTCACCTACATGCTTGTTACTTCATTTCTACGATAATCTATCGACAGGTACTTTTGCTGATTGGTTCTTTGTGGAACCTCTTTAGAGGTGCGACTCTCACTTTGGGCATGGTTCTGCGACATCTCATTCAATGTGGACTCCAAATTGATAGGCAAACGATATAACATCATCCGAAATCGTACGGATCCCTGGGATTATGACGTCGACCAACTGCTGCTCGGAACGATCTTGTTCACACTCGCAGGCCACCTTTTCCCGACGATCCTAGTTTACTACACGCTGTTCGCACTGGTAAGATTTTTCCCTGTCGGCACTACGGCACAATTCTGAGCGTTCTGGATCAGATGCGGCTTGGAAAAATTATCTTGTATGCCAGTTGCGAGACTTTACTGGCTTTCATGAACCATTTCCCGCTGTTTGCCCTCATGTTGAGGAGTAAGGACCCTCAGAGACTGCCTGGTAGGCGAACTAAGTGATACCCTCTCTTGTACTGCCACCTGATGGTTAGGAATCCAGGTGACACATACCTGCGGGTAAATCGCACTGCTCTTGGTTGTACAGTCACGGTTGAGGTATGAATTATTTCTTTGTTGACACACGTCTCGTTGATCTTTGCAGAGTCACCCACTTCCATATTCAATTGTCTTCGCGCAGTATGGTATGTTCATTGAATTCCTCTCCAACATTGAATCCACATATTCGGCAGCGGGTCTTTGGCGGCGACTCGCGCGACATTACCATCCGATTCGTCTTGGCAAGAGGCTCCTGCAAGGGCAAATGCTGGACACATTCCCCCAAACATCTATAGATCCGCCATTGGAGCATTGACGGTGTCGATCAAGAGGTCCTCGGTGCACGTTCTACGTATCTGCCATTGTTGTTCCTAGTCGTGATTTCAGGAAGGATACTCTTTTACACCCACTGGAACGCTTACTTCGCATCTGTTTCCACTTCGACGAGCTTGCGTTTATGCATTTCCGCCGCACGCCGATTGATATCCAAAACTTCTTGTGTATCCGGGAATCCGATATCCCAATAACCAGGCGGGGTTTTCGGTCTGTACCAGTGATGGCGGTGACGTGAGATCAGTTGTTTATGTTCCTCTACCTCATCGGTATTTTCCTTGTCGTTGTCCGATGCGTGGGGGTGGTAAGATGTCTTACGCTTTGTTGGTGTCCGCCAGAGTGGCTGTCGGGAAGCTGGTAATGGCCCCACAGCTTCATAGTACTGGTGCGCAGGGGATTCAGTCGACAGGATTTTCACCGGCGCATCGCCACTTACCTCACGACAACATTCGCAGTCACTTCCAAGCATATGCTTTCGTTCATCCCGACTGCGGACGACAGCATCATACTGAAAATCCACACCATCATTTCTGTCTTTCCGAATAGAAAACCTGGAGTTGATTGTGTCCAATTCCGACCTAGCGGCGGATAGTGTCATGAGGTTTTGATAGATTGCCCATAATACACATACGGTACTGGTGCGTATCTTCCCTTGCCTTTGCGAGGCTCGGTCAATGGAACCGGCCGAGAGGGCTCCGCTTTAAACGGCATCGCTGCGATGGTTTTCAGTGCAAAGCCGTATCGACAAGGCGAAGCCAACCCACCAATGTTGTTAGCAAGTACTGAGGCTTTATCATCACGATTGGCAGACTGCGGCGCCCGAAACGGATCTTTGTCGCTGCTGGGAGACTTGTGTGAGGGTCCCCCGTGATATGATTTTCTGCGCTGATGCCTGGATACTACTGCTTCCGGAGGGGAATGAAGATGTTCGGCTTTCACATCACGAATGAACTCCTGTTTATGGCCCTTTGTTTCGTGGTCTTCTTCGCCTGCGTGTTCCAGATTGGGCCCAAACTCTTCAAACTGCTTTCGCTTTCCAAGCGCTGATGCCCGCGTATACGCAATTAATTCGCCACCTTTGAAAAATGACTTGGCGTGGTCGTCGGTCTCAGCGTCGCGAAACAGCCACCGCTTGAAGTCTCGCCACTTTTTGTAGTCGGCCTTGTAGCGTTCTGCGGCCCGGGTCTTGGCTTCCAGGAGGGTGTCATATCGAGCACAGAGTGAGTCGAGCTCTGCCTGAAGGTTGACAATTTGAGCGCGTAGACTTGCTGTGTCTGTGGGTTGTTCCATCAAGCATCTGTGTGATCCGGAAGTGCGCGTCGTGGAGGTTTAATGCCTGTCATGTGATCGCGTTTCATACTCTTATTACTAAGCGTAGTTAGCCATCTGACATCTGCAAGGTGCATCTGGCATCTGTCAGTTCATTGTAAATCGCGGAGTGGTAGCCTTTGTGTAGTCGACTCGGTCTGATGTTTTCCCAATGCCAATACACTTGTCCATGTGTTTATCTAGTTTGTATTACATAGCCACCGAGGTGTTGGCACATCTTCTGTCCAAGCGCGAGGGCTGACTCTCACTCGATTGTAATACAAAGTTTCGTTGGCGAGTACTATCTCTTCAACGACTTGCGCGTCTGGTAAGTTACTGAGGCGTTGGGTCGATTTTCAGGTGCCAATGCGCAGTTGAGTCTCACGGACCGGAGCCGCTTTGTCGCCGAATCGGATGACGAATTCAGAAATAACACACTGCGGTTTGTTGCGAGTGGAAACCCTCTCCTCCTCTACACTCTTGCAGCCAACAACATGGTGGTCACTCCCGTTCCTGTGCCAGATAAAATCGACTACACCATCCAGTCCGTGCCGGTACCTGGAACCAAACAGCCCGGTCAAACTGGTACGCTTCCTTCTCTGCGGCTTCCCAAAATCACTTTCGTTTAACCCCCCATGTAGCACACTATCGGAGCGGTGATTATTACTCCACGATATGGAATATTACCCGTCTGATAAAATGGCAGCCTTATTCGGATTGTGCGATGCCAACACGCCTGGGGTTCTCAAGACCCTGCCGGAGGTTTTTGACAACGGTTATCACCAGAATCCAGACGCCAGACTTCTTGGCCACAGACCCGTCATTTCTACACAGCCATTGAAGTTTGGCCCGTACCTATGGCAGACCTACAAGCAAGTGGATGCCCGAAGACGCAAAGTCGGTAGTGCGTTGCATGAGCTCTTCAAATCGGGAGTCCTCAAGGCAGAGGATCTGGAAGCGGTCGGCATTTGGTCACAGAATCGGCCAGGTAAGCGGTAAGCGGGTGCCCGGGAACAATGGTACACTAACGAAATTCAGAGTGGCAAATCGTTGAACTTGCTCTGCATGCCTACCGCAAAGTCGGCGTCAGCCTGTATGATACCCTGGGAGTGGATTCAGTTGGTGAGGACAGAATTCGTTGAAGAATCCATTTCATGGGCTTACCTTGAGTAGACTTCATGTACGGCGATTTAGAAGACTGACTATCACTAAACTGACGCGCACTACAGCATCAACCACGCTTCACTCTGCATCATATTCACGACCGCAGACCATATACCGACACTTCTCAAGATGTCTTCGAAAATTCCTGTTTTGAAGATGATCGTCTCGTTTGACCCCCTAGATAAGCAGGTACGCCACGCGCTTCTTTCGTGGGGCGAAACTGTTGGGGTGCAAATAAAGGACCTGAGCGAGAGTGAGCTCTTCTTGTTCCTTAGCCCTTCCATCACTCAATTTCTTTAGTTGAAAGTTTCGGTGAAGCACACCTCATAGACCCTCTGCCCGCGTCGATAGACCAGATCGCATCATTGTGCTACACTTCTGTATGCCTTTCCTTATCGCTCATGTGATCTCGCCCTGACGCTTGGTTTTGCCAGGGAACTACAAGCCGTCCCAAAGGTAATACGTTTTCATGCGATTTTTTATTGTTTTTCTTGCTAATATCTTGGCAGGAGTTGTTCTTACGCATGGAAACCTCGCAAGTTCGGCTTATTCGAACATGTATGGCATTCCCTACCCTCCGAATACCTGTCTTCTATCATATCTTCCCTTGGCCCACATCTATGAGGTTATTACACTGCCTTTATACCATAGCCCCTGTCTCATGGATTCTTTCAGCGAGTAGTGGAATTGACAACCATCGCTATCGGTGGTTGTATCGGATATTTCACTGGCGATCCCCTGAGACTTCTTGAAGATGCACAATTCCTAAAGCCCCATTTCTTCCCATCTGTCCCACGTGTTCTCAACCGAGTATACCAATCAGCCATGGCCGCTGCCAATGCCCCAGGTTTGAAGGGAGCGCTGTTTAGACTGGCTGTTCAAACCAAACTTCATCAGTTACACACAACCGGTATCAACAAGCACCCACTGTGGGACTTTCTGGTGTTTAGCAAGGTATGTAATATTCTGGAACATAGATATTTGCGCAGATACGATTGTCTATAAAGATCCGGGCCGTCCTCGGTGGCAATGTGTTACTGGTCAGCTCGGGTTCGGCTCCGATCAGTGCAGAGGTGATTGACTTCTTGAGGATTGCTTTTTACTGTGAAGTCACTGAAGGTACACAATCTACTCTTTTGTCTCTGAGCATCTCTCATTCCTTTGTGTTTTTCAGGGTGAGTCGGAGGGCTTTTGGTTGGGTGCGGAAGGTTAAATTTCCTCACAGATATGGTATGACGGAGAACTGCGGTACTTGCGCGCATACCATTCAAGATGACCCCACTTGTGGGGGTACCATTGGGCCCCCTCAACCTATCAATGAATTGAAACTCGTTGATGTGCCTGCGATGAACTACACGTCCGAGGACAAGCCCAACCCTCGTGGAGAACTTTGTGTCCGTGGCATGAACTGTTTCATTGGATATTATAAAGGTGCGTACCTCAACCTTTGCGCAACCACAAGTTCATACGGCATCAGATGAGAAGAACACCCAGGATACTTTGAAGGATGGGTGGATAAATACAGGTGATGTTGCAGAAGTCGACAGCCAAGGCCGCTTCAAGATCATCGACAGAGTCAAGGTGTGTATCCCCTCGCACCTTCTTTCATGATGCATGGACGCATTGTTGTCCCGTTGCAGAACATCATGAAGCTCGCACAAGGCGAGTACGTCGCACTCGAGAAAGTTGAGAACACGTACGCTGCTTGCCCAATCGTACAACAAATGTATGTGCATGGCGACTCCTTGCAATCCTACCTCCTCGCTGTTGTGATCCCCGATCCTGTCGTCCTCGCACCCTTGGCGTCTACGATATTTGGGAGGAAGATCACTGCCAACGATACCAAAGCACTGAGGGAGGCAGTGAAAGATCCTAGGGTGATCCAAGAGGTCCTCGAGTTACTTTCCAAGGAAGCGAGGAAGAATCAGCTTGCTGGGTAGGCATTGTTTACCCACGCGTTCTCCGTCCAATTTACTGACTACAGTCATCTTCCTTTGCCCCTAGGTTCGAGTTCGTGAAACGTCTTCATTTGAGCATGGACCCTTTCACTGTCGAGGACAATACATTGACACCGACGTTCAAGTTGCGCCGCAAGGACGCCTACGCCAAATACAAGGCCGAACTCGACGCGCTCTACGCGCTCGGCGACGTGAATGGTCAATCGAGCAAATTATAACCGTTTGGATCTTGTGGTTGTCGGAACAGATGGTCGGACCCAGCACAAATTATCCCTCGACATGTCACCACAACGTGTATCTTAGTATTTCTATTTGAACGTGACTCGATGTGAAACAA
>JBBPQD010000039.1:0-26963 GCA_038092355.1 Caloboletus inedulis
GGGTTTCCCTGTGCTCACGACAGGACGAGACCATCCCTCTTGGTGAATGCGCATCTCGGGGTTCAACTTGGCTACATCCGGGAATCTTTCCAGACCTGGTTCCGCTGTAGCGCAGCTCCAATGACGTCCGGGATGTACTCAGTCCTGTGTGGAAGCATGGCATGCTCAACTAGTGTATGATACATCATAAAGGACGAAAACACTCACGGGTTGCGTCAAGCATATGGGAGGGCTCCGTTCCTCTGGGAGTACTCGTCTGACAGTCATCGGGCTCACTATGCTGAGGTTCTGAAGGCGGCACAGTTTGAATCCATTGGAAGTATGAACGCCCGGCATCGTGTAAGACAACTGCAACCCAAGCTTTTGGCGGTGACAAGTGAATTTACAACCATTCACGTGATCGCGTAGCTGCCTCGTGTCGGTTCGAATCGCTGCACGAGCACAAAGAAAATTATTAGTTCCTCCTCTCGCCTTCATCGTCCTCGTTGTCATCAGCGTTCGTGACGCGCCTGTTGTCGTCGCCCCGCCTTCTATCTCTCTATTTCATTTATCTTTTAATTCGTTCCATCTTCTTATCCGCGTAAGTCAAGTTCAATTCTCCAGGTCAATGATTCCTTCAACACTTTCCCGAACGATATCGCCAACAAATGGCGAGCATCGCGTCTCACCACCCCACACACCCCCAACTATTGCTCTCGACGCGCCCAAGAACAACCGCCAACCATCTACTTCACCATCAGATGACTCTTCCATCATTGAGCTCTCATTCGACTACGAGCTCGATTCCGCTGGTAACTATGTCCGCATCTCAAAAGGTTCATCTCGCTCCAATCAATCGAGCCCGCCCACCCCTCACGAGGCTCTGTTTGATGGTCCTCTTGCACATAAACCATCGTCGCCGCCTCCCGGAACATCAACTCATATCCCTTCGCACGCCCATATCAAACCACCATCACCGATATCACTCAACTCTCCGGACCATCCTCGCCGCAACTCACTTTCGCGCTCTGAGAGTTATCCTTCACAACAGGATGCCCTTCCTGACCAACTCCAACACCGCCACCAGTCCCTAGCCCCCGCAAGCTCTGCACGATCCTTTCACCGTGCTACATCCGGTCCAGCCGCACTGACGCCAGCTGCACAATCTGCCCTCCGAGCACCCACCTCCAACGGCCTGCGTGGAACTGGCCGCAAACTCGGTCGGCCGCAGCGCATACCTCTCGATGATCATCGAGATTCTCAACAGGCTGACGAACGAGATGATATCATGCTTCGCGCACGCGGGGAATGGGACATGCATATTCAAGAGGAGAAGGAGAACCTGATTACGTCTTCGGATGGCACCGACGGGGTGTCATCTGATGGTGGTGCAGCCAGGCGAACATCCCCCAGACTGATTAGTCGATCTGCCTCCCTGAACCAAGTCGATGGACGCGCAATTTCTGGGCTACCCACGCGCGCCTATGTGTCTTCTTTGTCAAGTACCGGTGGTTTGTCACGCCCCCCACTACAACCTGGGCGGCAGATTATGCCTGGACCTAACCGGGCGGGCCGTGTGTTAATGGGCGCAAAATATGGTGTCGGATTTGATAAGATCAACGAACATGAAGGAAGCGAGAGTGAATTTGCCTATGACTACCAGGGCGAGGAAACCGATACGGGTTTGTGGTTGTCCTGAAATGAAGCTGTGATATGCTAAGTGTGCTTGTTTATAGGCGGAGAGGAGCCGCAATCCGGGAATGGCCCGCTTCGACATCGGAGCTACGCTCTCCCTGTTACACAACCGAATAGCACGCGTCCACGACGATCCGCAAGCCTGAGTGATGCTTCTGGCGGTATGTTCCGAACCACCTCTTCAACTCTGTATTTCAGACCCGTTTCTAGCTGAAGAACGATATTCTCCCGGGGGGAAATCAGCTCTTCCGACCACTCAGAACCAATATTCTTCGAGACCGGGATCAAGCCTTGGTTTGAACTCTGCACGTATACGGCGTGCCCCGATGGAGCAAGAAGGTTCGCCTGGTTAACCGTTCAATTTTTGTCGTTGGTCGACTCACAACTCACTCGATATGTAGAATACCCCACCGAGTATCCTCGGAGACAGATGGCAGATGTTGCACCCGACGCTCCCGCTCAGCAGCCTCGCCAGTCGCCGTCCCCGACGCATATGTCGCAGGCGCATCTTCGCTCGCAGGTTCAGACCCACAGTCGGCGCGACTCTGACACCGTCCGTACGCTCGGCCTCGATTCAACCTCTGCTGGATCTCCAACCGCCGTTGAACACCTCCCAGTACGCTTGTCGCCGAAAGGCAGGCCACTATCGTCTTTACAACAGCAACAACCGTTTCCTGTTATCCAACTACCGCCCTCACAATCACAAGCACAGGGACAAGTATACCATCGACGTAGCCCGACTGCTCCAGAACCCCCAACGATAAGTGGCTCTCTGGCGCCTCCACCTGGTACCGGGGTTCAGAAGAATGGTAAGATTTGGACGGCTGGTGAGGAGCCTATGGAAAGCGAGTCGGAGGCAAAGGCTACACAGCGGGAACGAGTGAGACCGGTACCACCACCCCCTGCGCCAGCTGCCCCCGTCGCCGCCCCGGTACGGAACCACAACATTGTGGTAAACAAGAAAGTATACGCGCGCCTCGATCTCCTCGGAAAAGGTGGCTCCTCTCGAGTTTACCGCGTGATGAACGCGGCAAACGAAATTTACGCCATCAAGCGTGTCTCCCTGGATAAAGCCGACGCGGAGACCATTAGTGGGTATATGAATGAGATTGGGTTACTCAAGCGACTCGAAGGAAACAACCGAATCATTCAGTTGTTTGATTCGGAGGTTAAAGCTGGGCCAGGCGGAGGCAAGGGTCATCTTATGTTGGTGATGGAGTGTGGGGAAATCGATCTGGCGAAATTGTTGCAAGAGCAACAAAAGGAGCCCCTGAACATGGTGTGGATTTCATACTACTGGCAACAGGTACGCTCAAGCCTGCATTCCTTCATCTGCTGGTCGTGACTGAATCTGGAACGTAGATGTTGCAAGCGGTACATGTCATACACGAAGAGAAGATCGTGCACTCGGATTTGAAGCCGGCTAACTTCGTACTCGTTCGAGGGCAATTGAAGTTGATTGACTTTGGCATCGCCAATGCTATCGCGAACGATACCACTAACATTCAACGAGATCATCAGGTATCGAGTTCATAATAGCCTGTTAAGATGCATCACTGAGTAGCAACTAGATTGGGACGGTCAACTATATGTCCCCTGAAGCCATTGAATTACCGGAGGGCATGCGGCGTCTGAAGGTTGGCCGACCCAGCGATGTTTGGTCCTTGGGCTGCATCTTGTATCAAATGGTCTACGGTCAACCACCTTTCCAGCATCTATCGGTCTATCAGAAGATGAAAGCTATCCCGGACCTCACATATGAGATTGAATTCCCGGAGTTTAGCGTTCCCAGCGTGGTCAATAAGAGCGGAGAACGCAAGAAGCTCGATCATTTGAAACAACCAGTCAGAGCCGATGTGATTCGCGGAATGAGGAGTTGTTTGGCGAGGCACCCAAAGGAAAGAGCTACAATACCTGAGCTTTTGGAGCAGGATTGGTTAGCTTTGCGGGAACGTGAGTGTGGTGGGTCTGAGCGGCACTGTGTTGCGCTAATGTTATTGGCAGCGGAACTTCCTCCAGCAAAGACATTGCTGGCGAGCGACGAGACCATTATAAATCCCTACTACATGAAACAATTGCTCGAGTACGGCATTAAGCTCGGACAACAAGCACAAGCCGGTGATATCGGCCCAGCACACCTTGTGAAAGAAGCCGAGGTCGGTACTCGTCCTGTTTCTACGCAGCGGGTCTCTGATTCCCGTGTTCCTATTTACAGCGCCTCGTTGCGGAGCTAAAGGCTCTCGAATCGTGATGAAACCGTTTCGACCCCCCCACTGTTCTCTTTCAGAATCAATTTGCAAGCAATGTATTCGTCAGCACAGCCATTCCAACATTGCACTGTACGCGGCGAAGCCACCAAAGCAATTCACCCCGTGTATGTTAGTCTGCGTTCCGTCCGCGCATGTACTTTCCTGCCTAGAACTCCACCCTTTTTTCGGACTTTTGGTCTCGCTATCGCATGCATTCCTGGTTGTTTTCGCTCTCTTAGCTGTCTTCTGCATCCGACGTTATTTATCATTGGCGAAACTCGCTACGATTTCGCCTACTTTTCGTCCCTCGTTTGAAGGCGTATGATTGAGGTCAGCAAGTATATAACTTGATTGTAGACATATGGTTGATTAAACAAATGTTGCTGCGCCGGCAAGTGAGATCTTGATCAGACCGTGTATGGGATCATTCCCACCCGACTCCTTGGCCAGCGTTAGCCCCGCTCTGTACCATCGTTAAAACATCGACCCCCAAGTGAAACCATGGCGCACTTGCCTCCAGACGTATATCTCACCCACACCTTTATGCATTCGGGAAACGTTAGCCCGTCAACTCCCAAACTGCAACTTCAGTTGTCTATACCGATACCCACCAGGGACTCGATGTATTACTATTCCGATGGAAACACGGTACTGCTCGTCGAAAACACTCTGTTCAAGGTCACTTCTTTCCCTCCTTGTGTCAATCCAATGATGGGCCGAAGCGTGCCCCTCGACACAGGTGCACCGCTCAGCCTTGACAAAGGAAAAGTCGACGTTTGAGAGCATGTTCTCCCTAGACTCGGACCTACGCTCTAGCACATCCAGCAACAGCTCAAGCGTCACGGTTGGACCCGAGGGCGAGAGTGACGACAACCCGATTCGACTTCAAGGGGACACTGCAGACGAATTCCGATCCCTTTTGTGGGCATTGTATGCCCTGTACGTACTTACCTGCACTGGGCGTTTGGGCAATGTCATAAACGCTATATCCATTACAGGCCACATGAATTGGAGGGTGCAATGGCGACCAAGGCGATCAGCCTCAAGTTGTTCAACCTTGCGCGTATCACCCACAAATACGAGTTCCGCGCCATCGAGAGCTGGGCGTTGGACAAACTCAAGACAATTTACATCCGCCCCACGCATTCTCACATCGATGATGCAGACGGCCCGAATCTGGTACAACTCACCGAGCTTGCATCACTTTGCGAGCAGCGCGATCTTCTTGAAGCCGCGACAGTCCGGTGGAAGCGTCTCATTGCTTCCGGAAAGGACGTTGCCCTCGCGATCGGAATGGCAGAGCGGCTTAATCTGCGTTCGCTCCTCGGGTCGGCATATCACGCGATGTTACTGCAGGGACGTGAGGTCTGGGATGCGGACCAGCAATTGACCCGGACGCATCGCATACGTTTGCTGTCTGGGCACTACGCTCTCGGCCGTCTGTGCGAGCGTCTCCCGAATGAACCCCCGATGCTACAGCACCATCCACGCTGTACAGGTAGTGTCCAAGTACGATGCAACCAAGCATGGGCCGGACTTTGGCGGTCGACGTTGGATATGGGGAAGCATGGGCTACCTTTACAGTACCCAGACGTCATTGGAAAGACGATGCTCGCCGAAAGCACTCTGAAGGCGTTCATAGAACGCGAGATACCCGTTCACGGTTTGCTAGATGCGATGCCGTGGTGCAAAGAAAATGCGTTGGTGGCGACGTCTGGAAAGTTGAAAGAGATGCAGGAATCGTTGGCGGACTATTTCACAGACGTGGCATGATCGACTGAGTGCTTACAGTACACGCGATTTGCGATGTGTTCCCTTGTCCCTTTGTTCTTGACTTGCATTGCCTGTATCGCATACACTGCTATGTTGTAAAATTATTACAGTTATGTAGCTTGTGGCCCGGGGGTATCTCAGAAGTGATTTTTCATTGCTCGAGGACGGATATTCTCTCTACCCACTCGTCTCGCAGGATGCCCATGAGCAAGACATCCTCCCACCGGTTGTTGGACCAGACGCACGCCCGCTTTCTTCCTTCAACCACGAACCCCCTGAAGGCGCGAGCTTGTCAATCACCACACTAATCCAATGTAGCCGACTCGACGATGTTGTACTCACGCCTTTTCATACACCGTGATGGCTCTCTCATTACACGCCAACACGGACAACGACAACCGCTGCAAACTGACCCATCGAAACGCATAGTCGACGACAAACGCCGTCGCCTCTGTCCCATACCCACAATTCCAAAATCGAGGCGCGAGACAAATCCCGTACGTCCCGTCGCGATGTCTCCGCTCGTGCACGTGGAGGACGACTTGGCCGATAAATTCGCCCGTGTCTCGACGTCGGACGATGGCACTAAACACGGCGCTCTCCATCTGTGCGCGGAGACGTTTCTTGAGGTGCTCCGGACCGTGGGGCGCCGTGAGCGCGTCGTCGTCGTCGCTGGTCGTCATGAAGGATTGGATCAGGGGGTCATTCCAGAGGAGGATTAGGTCGTCGAGATCCGCTTCGGTGTATGGGCAGAGCAGTAGACGGGCGGTGGCGAACATGGGGCGGGGTCTACTGTTGTAAGTTGTGGAGCGGGTGCCACTCTGCCTGTGGAGTCGCACTCTCTTAAGGGATGTGCAACTAGCTGCGGCCGCGGTCATGGCGTGTCTCAGGTGTGGTCGCTCGCTTTGCCGGCACCGCAGCGATAGTACTAGGTCCAGAAGATCACAGAAAGTCGGATCCAGCGTCGTGCTGTAACCCTGTATACTAGCACCTACTAGTTTATCCCGCTCAGACGTGATGTCAATCTTCAAAGAACCTACAGAGATGTCAATCAAGGAAAAAAGCTGGTATTGGTGGGGCTCGGTACACGTATCCGGGAGAGAAATACATGGTGGTCCAAAAAATACCAAGGCAATAACACCACCAGTGGGTACAAGGTCACTTAGGCGTCCCCTTCAACGCCACCAGTATCAATGGCTTTCTCAGGAACGTCATGCCCCGCATCCGTTCCGCCCTTCTCTCCAGAGGGTAAATTGGAAACAGGACCATGGTAGTGTCGATGCGCGCCCAACAGATACCAGACCCAAGAGATCGCAATCACTCCCACAATAATGACTGAAGCATAGTTCATGTTTGTTGCCGTGACAGGTACTTGTGTAGGCAGTGAAAACACCACGCAGACAAAGACCGTCCAGAATGCGCACCAAATATTGGCAAAGACTCCAATCCAGCCATCGCCCATGTAGTATGGACCTGGTTTGAATTGGACCTCGGGGTGAGAATGAAAGATGCGTCGGAGGAGGATGGGGATCACGTAGGAGACGTCTAAAGCCATAGCTGTCATAGCAAAGACAGCGTTGGAAGCGGCGGAGCTGGCTAGGTCGAGTAGTCCGGGAAGAGAACCGAGAAGGACCGTCAACCAGACGGCTTGCAGTGGGGTTTGAGTGGCATGGCTGACGTGTCCAAAGAATCCACCATCAGGAAGGGCACGGTCACGACTGAGCGCGTAAATAGCGCGAGACACTGCTTGTAGGCCTGTCTGCGCCACAAAGAATGCGGTCATACAAACAAAAACCCAGAGAGCGATGGAAATGGGAATTCCCAGTCGCAAAACCATGATTGCAAGAAATGCAGACCCCGATGAACCAGGAAGGTCGGTGAACGGTCCGGAGCAAAGAATCAGTACGATGTTAAGGAGCCAACCAGCAATCGCAGTACCGATTGTCGCGATGATGATGGCAGCTGGTGCGGAGTAAGCAGCACGACGGAGCTCTTCGCAGATATGAGCTGTGCAGTCATATCCTGTCATGGTCCATTGGACACTCAACAGGCCGAGAAGAAAGCTGCCGCCGTTGTTCCATCCTCCGGTCCCGTTGATAAGCCCATCTGCACCGAAGACATATGATGAAGGATGCATGTCGGATCGCGGGGTTATTGCAAGAAGGAGAATGATGATCAGGAAGGTGACACCCAAGTTGATGAACATAAACGAGCTAGCGAAATAGGCAAGATGTCGAGTTTTGAGAGAATTTAGTGTGCCGTGGGTAACAAGGAGCCCTATGGTTAATCCGACAACTTTTCCGGGTGTGATCGAAAACCCTCCGTTGGTGGATATAGATACTGCAGCAAGTATCATGTTGGCCAGTCCGAATTCGGTAGACGACAGGCCAACAATCTGACCGATAATGTTGAGCCAGCCCACCATCCACCCCACCTGTGGACAAGGATAAGCTTAACGGTAAGCAAGAGAGAGAAGGAACAGACCCTTGCGCGATACCGTTTTGGGCACAAGCGAGCAGAGGCTCCGTAAAGCGCTCCGCAAGTTGGATACGCACTGACGACCTCAGAAATACTGCTTGCTAACGCGAGGCTATTCGTTGCACCCAGGAACCAGCACCATGTAACGGCTGCAGGGCCCCCGAGAAGCAAGGGCGTATTGAACGTGCTGGCAATACTGGAGCACACGCCCATGATGCTAAAAGCGAAGCTTATCGTGGCGAGATTGGAGAACTCCCGTCGGAAGGAGGGGACATAGCCCATGGCCCGTAGTTCCTCGTCGTCTTGCTCGTTATCACCACGGGCCATCTGTTGCCTGTTTCGCTGGTGGTATCTGTAGTTATAGAGAGACACGGAATGGAGGTGGACTTGAGATGGGTTGTTTGATCCCTTCGAGGTTGATAACACCCTGAAAAACGAAACAAGTCCGAGTCGCGTGGGGTGATGCCATCATGAGACTGTGATAGCGTTGCAAGGCTACGTGGGGCCTGGTTGGGGATAAGCAGCTGGATTGTACAAAACAGGCGTTAACATGCTGGCACAATCAGAAATCAGCGTTACACGGATGCGTCAAGCTCACCTTATACGTGGGTGGATATGCACAACCGTTTGACGATATGATAAGATGACATTCAATTGATCGCCGGGTACGGGAGCCGTGACGTTCGACTACTATTTGTCGAATCTCAGCGGAAATAATTAAACTGGCCCTCGTAGTAGCAGTGTGTATAGCAGGCACACCATCGGATTCCAGTGATACTCATTTAAAGAAATGGCCCACTATGGGGAGGCAAAGTATGTGGTAAGAGGTACATCTTGGAACGAGTGAACTTCAGCAACAGACGCAATCAATTCAAGTGCTATCATTGGACCAGAGTTGCAAACTGGACTGGAGATGGCAAATCACGACTTACACAGCAACTCAAGACTTTTTCACTATACGTTCAGTCTGAGAAATATTGTATATGATACAGCCCCATTTTTATAATGAAAAAAAATACAGTGGAAGCTTTTCAGGATGACCATATGTGTCTAAAGCAGTTTGAGCCTAAGATCCCAAAGATTCTACTGAACACGAATCAGGGTTAGGTATATCGCCAGCACAAACTATTGGAATTCCGCTTCGACAGTACTCATTTCGCCACACCGTTGAGTCGTTGACATGTCTAGCACTATGTTTTAACTAAGCAGGAGCCTTAGGTGTGGGCAGAGTCCGTCCTTCTGCCCCCCCATTCAATGATCAATGAGTTGTCCAGACGGTCCATTCTTGACGGAGCCCCCTCGGGAATTGTCAAAAATGTGAATGGTGTCGATGCTTACTTTGTGTCAGGAGTCTCCGAGCCAACGCCGAAAACATTCAAGTTCGGTGTAATTTTCTTCACTGACGGTTTCGGGCTCGAACTAATTAACAGCAAGCTCATCGCGGACAAGATCGCCAAGGTACTTGCTTGCGATGTCTGGGTTCCTGATTTATTCGATGGTCGTTTCATTTCCAAACCCTCGCTCCTCTCTTAAATCATACCACTTTCAGGCCAGCCTGTGCCCAAACCGGACAGCATGGAGGCTCAGTTGTTTCCAGACCATCCTAGTCCCTGGCCATTGTGGGACAAGCTCCGCTTCGTCGCTCGCATTGCTTTGAATGCTCGGATCCCCTGCCGTGCACGTCTGTCCGATGTCACTCCTCGTACTGCCGAGCTATATTTCAAGCCAAGCTGATCTGGTGTCTCCTATTCATTCTCGTCTAGTTCATCAAAAGCGTTCGCGAGCAGAACAAATATCTCAAGCTTGGCACTGTGGGGTATGTCAGCGCTGTTATCTGTGCAGATGTACGGGAATGCTGATCGACCACCAGGTATTACTTTGGTGTACGCATTGCTGTTCGTCTCGTGCCTTTCAAAATTCTTGACAGCAACGTGCTCTGCCATCCTTCTTTGTTGACGGAGGCGTCAGTCAAAGCTATTGACGTAGGTGTATACCTTGTTTGATTCTCTCATGCTGCCTCAGCACATCGTTGTTTTAGGTACCAACTGCGTGGGCTTGCGCAGAACGTTGGTCCGGGATCATTCGTTTTGATCCACCGTGAGCTGACGCTTTTGGTCGGAGAACATGGCATTTCCCAAGACATGTGCGCAAAGATAAGGCTGACTTTGTTCCTCACGAGTTCGTGGACTACAAGGGCGAGTTCAATCTGCCGTCCATTTCACATCTAATCCACACTCCAGGGACTGTTCATGGTTTTGCGTGTTACCCAAACCTTGCCTGCGAGGAAATTAAGGCAGGGTTCGAAGGCAGCCTGTCTCAGAGGTGGAATGGCTCCGGAAAACTTTGGCGTCTTGATTCGGTGATGCTGCGAGACCCATTGATCCTTGCCCAGCATTGTTCTTCTTGTAGCTTAGTTCCAAACACTGACTCCCTTTAAGTCGGATTGAGTTATTCTTGGCACTAATGAGTGGTTGTTCCCACCTCGTATTATTAGCTTTAGTTGTCTCTCACCTATTCCTGGTGACGGACCGAAAATGTCTTGGTCACCGACTTATAGACGGCGGGCTGGTCGCCAGACTAACTGACTTGTGCTGTTAACCCCATCCCAGCATCAGGCTACTGCCAGCACTGGGCGTCCCATCCCTCGCTGATCTTGGCAATTCCACGGTTCGCACCGCGCACAACGTGTAGGCCGACACCATGGACGAGGAGCGAACACTCATTACCAATGTCCACTTGGCATACGAAGATATAGATCTGGCAAAACAGCTTTGGGATGTCCAATGTCTGAATGGACGTGTACTTAGCATCGTCCCTTGCGATAACCAAGTTAGGCCTCCGGTGGCGACGGCGGGTCGCTGTACTAGCATAATTCAAGGCAATGGCGGAACTCTTTTACCATCGTACGCGACTTTCCAACTCGTAGCGAAGACTACGTCCGTTAACTTCCCCCGTAGCTTGTGTCATGCACATATTCATCTGGACAAGTGCTTCATTATGGAGCAGTGCGACCCGCTCGTTACAGGGTGAGCGATGATCAGCACTGCATGTTGTGTAACAAGTCTAATGCTCACCTGTTTCATCGCCTTCTGTAAGCTCCCTTTCCGAGGCCTTACGGGTGACCGATAAGGCCAAGGCTAGATTTCCAGACCGTTTGACAGATCTCCACGCTCGTGCTACACGACTTGTGCGCCAGAGCGTGGAAGCTGGTGTCACCGCGATGCGAGCATACGTCGAAATCGATACCACCGTTGGGATGGTATGTCTAGACACTGGCCTGAAAGTCAAGTCCGAGTGGAAAGGCGTGTGCGACATTCAAATCGTTGGTGGGTAGATGATACTTGTGACCGCACCTCGCAAGAAAAGAAAGAAAAAGAAAAAGTCTGACACCCAGACTTCTTTGCAGCCTTTGCCCAGGAAGCATTGTATCCATCCGTTGCAGCCGAGACAGCAGGGGCTAATTTTGAACTACTCCAAGCTGCTCTCGTTTGCGATGGAATATCGGTTGTCGGGTCTGCACCGTGGCTCGAACCATCCCAGCAGCATGCACACAAGAACATCGCACACATCCTCAAATTAGCTCGGGACTATAATCTCCACGCTGATTTCCACCTCGATTACAACCTTGACCCCAATACAGAGCCGATGGTGTGGGAAACACTTCGTCAGATGAGGGAAATAGGATGGACGAAAGCAAGCGCTGGGAGTCGACGTGTCACTGTCGGCCACGCTACGAGACTTGGAATATTCTCAGCGGAAGAATGGGCGAGACTACGCACAGAAATGGATGAGCTCCCCCTGGGAGTTGTCTCCTTGCCGCAGACTGACATTTATATGATGGGTAAGCCCGATTCAGATGGAACCCGCAGCGTTCCACTCGCAAACCGGGCCCTTGATGTTGCCACGATCTGGCGAAATTACGGCGCCCATATCGCGCTAAGCGTGAATAACGTGGAGAATGCATTCACGCCTCAAGGATACCTTGATCCACTTACTCTGACTTGTCTGGAAGTGGGGCTATTCCAGGTCGGAACCGAGCCGGGATGGAGGGAGCTTCTGGTACGTGGTTAAACGCTTGGTTTCTCGTATAGGCTGAGCTGGCTGGCAAAACAAGCGGGCAGTATGCACTACCTCGAAAGAGGTTATCGGTGTCGTGGAGGACGCTGGTCGCCCTGATGGGAATGCTGCCGACAGTCTCGTACCATTCATCGGAGGGCCGGCAGATTTTGTTTTGATACATGAGGCAAGAAGGTGGCAGTCCGCGGTCTTGAGTCCAAGCTTCGACCGGACTACGGTGTTTGGTGGCAGGGAGGTAGCTCGGCGAAGAGCATCAAGCTGGACTGTTCGTGATGGAATGTAAAGTATGCAAGGCGGTAGTAAACCGGGAATTGAAAGCCGTGCGAGTGAATGTGAATGGTAACACAGGCAATATATACGATTGAGGTATAAGTTGTAGGATAGAGTGGGCCATGCATAGGACTTGCCCATTTGAATTTATGAAGACGTGATCCTCGTGTTTCAGGGATGAGGAGATAGTGCCTCGTCCAGGGGTCAGGAGTATGTATCATACATACTCCTACGCGTGAGTTTCTAACCGAGATAAGGGCACCCTTGTATGAATCTGTCTCCCTTTCAAAGGATGGGGTCAAAACGTTCACCATCTGAGCATCTCACCTCACACATTGCTACTGGGTCATTACATGGACCGGGAGCGAAAGAAAGCACAGGTTGCTAAAAGGGATCTTGATGGTGGTGAGAAGTAAGTTGGTACCCTGCTTCTGACGCAACCGCAAGGCTGTTACATGGCGCCGAAATATGAATGAATGCGAGGGAGAATACCACTATTCCCACATCCGATTAAAAGGACACTGCAGATGCAGCTGCATTGAAACATATTTATTGCTCCACAGCTGCTACTCGACTCATTGCCAAGCCGAAAATGGTGAGAGATACCAATGAGGCCTTGCGATGAGAAGTTGATGTAAACCGGAAAGATTCTTGGACTCTGACACTGTTTGCCTGTGTAAAGATGAGCGTCCTAATGTCGGGTTCGACTCGGCGCGAGGGTGGAAATCGGGAGAGGACGGATGGTCGAGGCCTAGAGCATACCATGCGACAATCATTTCCGTTATCGATGATCGAGATGGGGGGCTTCGATACCCATGGAAGAGTGCTTGGTTGAGCACCAGTTCGCTTTGCAAGAGCTGAAAATCCAGGTATCCATCACATGGTTTTCGACAAACCCGGCGAGAGCTAAGCCAAGCTTGGATAAGAGAGACGACGATCATCCGGACTACAATGCTTCTTGATAGAATCTCCGGTGATTGACGTGCGCCGCCGCATTGCTACTGAGCGCGAGACAAGTATGAACGTTCGGCTGTAAGACAGACAGACTTTCATTTGTGACAGCCAGGCTGGCTCGTACGCTGAGAATCCCGCATTTGAACATTTTACATGTGGACAGTTGCCAAGCTTCGGCGTCCGCGGTTTGCCTGATACAGTCGTACGTTCACACGGCTCGGCAATATAACCCGCACGAACCTGCAACTTTCTTGTTCCGGTGAAGCTCTCCACTTGACTCTGAAGGGTTTCCTCTCTCTCTCGGACGGTCAAGAGAGATGTTCATGTTCTCCAGATATGCTCTACTCTCAACCTCTCTGCTTTCTTCTGTTTTGGCCTTGCCCCTAGCATCGAGGGATGTCGTAGCTCCGCCTATCACCAGTCCGACAGCTAATACCGTTTGGCATGTTGGAGAAACCCAATCGGTGACCTGGTAGGCTCCTCGCTCCCTCTCAATCGCATGCAGAAGAATGCGTACTCATTCTCTGTAGGAACACTTCTGGCTTGCCGGTGAACCAGACCAACCCGGTCGGAATGTTGATTCTTGGCTATGTGTACAACAACAGCGAGAACCTCATGCTAGGTAAGTGTTCTGCTCAGAGTGGCTGAGGGAGTCCATCTTCGTACGTGTACTTTGCTCCGGCAACATTACATGTAGTGGTACATCTCAGCTACCACTGAGCAGTTGCTAACAACCTATCAAGACTCCCCGCTTGCTACCAACCTCAACTATTCTGTCGGACAAGCTCAGATCACGGTACCTAATGTCCCCACCGGGACAAACTATATTGTTGTCCGTAAGTGGTCGCTACACTGCTGCACGATACGCCATACTTATTGCTCATCAGTGTTCGGTGATTCCGGTAATGCCAGTCCCGAGTTCACGATTATGAACGATGCATCTTCATCAACTTCGGTGCCTCTACTCCCTGCTCCGACGAGTTCGCCAGCTCCGTCCCCTACCGTACCAACACCAACACTTACTTCCACCCCATCTCCAACCAATACAAATTCTCTTGATGGCTCTGGAAACTCTTCCCCGGCATCCGCAATCGCCTCCTCGGGGTCTCTCGTGGTACCAGTTAGCGCGGCACCGCCGAGTCAAACAACATCTTCACGTTCGTCTACCGCAGTCACTGTGACGTCCACGATTACCCCGTCGTCAACGCAGTCAAGCGCTGCCTGGCAGAAACATGCTCCAAGCTTAGGGACATCTCTCAGCGTTACGTTGGCCTTCATCTACTTCACTTTTTCATGAACAAACTTAAATCTTGACATTTTGGAACATAGTCGATTTACGATCACGCAACGCATACTAATACCGTTTGATGTCAAGTGATTTCCCCTCTTGTGTATGTTCTATTGGTTTCATCCCCCTTGGTTTTTCCTAATGTACAACATTGACGACGTCGGTGGGTTCATTCGTGAACAGAATCAACTGCATTGCGTTTTACTACCGCTACGGCATACTCACTTGTACATGACTCTGCATTTTGATTGTAACGATACTTCAGATCTGGTGTTTATACGTTTGCAAAGACCTTCGAGCATCGTTTGAGGAACAGTGGAACATCCAAAGGATGCGCACGTTGTTGGAGCTTGTTGTTATCGATGCTCTTGAGACACGGGTTATGCAAGCTCGGAATCGCGGTGTTCGGCGAATCACTCCAGTTCGATGTTCAGCGAATCGGAGTTCACCAGAGACTATAGAAGCGTTTGTAGTACGGGAGTGCGTTAAGGAGCTGGACCTGATGTTGTTTCACATCGAAAACCAGGTTTCAGTCTGCAGTGGGACGTGATCGCGTGATCGGTAAGCGGTCGTCTTACCAGTCGGCGAAAGAGACATGGGCCTTCCTCCATGTATATCGGATAGTGCAAGAAAGATGCAACGACAACCCTGCAGAAAATGACCCTTGGAAACTCAGAACCTACAAGGGGGGGAATCTTGATGCTTCGCAGTGAACGTTACCTGCCAAGAAGAAGTCGAGTTGTTGAAAGCCCCTCGGATCACAGTTGCACGACGGATGGTGATGTGCTTGCTAATGGCGCGTACGGTACGCCGTACTAGTTGCGATGGCTTCGAGACTTCAGAAAAGGATTTTCCAAGTGTAGGCTCCCCCTCTCGCTGCTTTGATCAACAGGGCGAACCAACCAGGGTAAGTACTGGGGATGATAATAACCGCACCGCAACCTTGGAGGGCCATGAGTGATCTCTTTTAGAAGGCAGGGATACAATCGAAGAAAGAGGAGATACCCGGATCCGAAATAAATAGCGCAGTTCCCTCCCATACCAATATTATCGTTCGCTCTACAGTAGCACGAATGATCGCACCCAAAGCCCACCAGGGGCCGCGGGGAGCAGAAAACGAGTCCAGACCACGCTCGTAGACAGAAATTCCAGGCCCACCTTGCGCAAATGAAAACGTCGGTGGTAGAAAGCACATGTAAAATTTATCCTTCGTGCTACCACAGAGACCGAGGGTTACTCTTGCTTCGAATAATTGATACTCATATAAAGTGCGCTTCAGCACATCACGATCCGACGGCGGCGCACACCCCCTCATTCGCTATATGAATGTCGAGAGTGCCCTCGAGCGAGGAAGATAGAGCGGGACAGGGGTGATGGTGCGAGGCACCACGAAGCGTTGACGTTTGAATCACGCCATGATCAGTTATGCAGCACTGTCAACGTTGGTCTCTCGCCTAGATAATCACCGTGATCTCCATCGGTCTGTTACGACGCTGTCCCGTCGCCACAGTCTGACAGTCATGACCCAATCTCGGAGCTAACCGCATCCAGGAAACGCGCGCGAATGGGGCAAAGTTCAATCCCCACTGTTCTTTGATTAGATTCTCTTTGTGGTAGCTGCAAGACTTGTCTCCGCGTTTCCCAGGGCTAGATGCTGGGATGTGGAACACCGAGGGATCCCATGTGCATGTGATCTTTCAAACACAGCGTCCCTGAACCCCACACCAATCACTCGGACTGCTGCGAGATCTTCGAGAGACGTGGAACGGTGAACATCTTCTGTTGGTCCTGACTGCTGACTGGTCCTCGCCGAGTTGGCGGCTAAACTTGAGGAAGGTTTGCTGGGATACTGTAGTGTGCATGAACAGAAATTCCGCGTTTGTTAGATATAAAGGGGCATCACAATAATGTGTCACGAAGACGGACGGTGGGAACTCAGTTCGTGCCGGAGTTCCATTGATGTCGGTCGAAATATCCGTGGCATGACAAGCGAAGCGATCAAAGAAGTGTCGATAATAAACGACTCATCCCCGACACATTTTTCGCAAAAGCAAACTGACTTGTATTGGGGGAAAAAAGTCGTAAACAAACGGTGTTTCTGTTCGTAAGAAAGGCGTCTAAGATACACGAAAGGTTCTATTTTCATCTACCCAATCGTTATTCCCGTAAAAGCTACAGTGGAGGCTAGCCAGAGCCCCTTCGTAAAAGCGTAACAAATATAGCCTGGAAAATAGCGTCACCAGAACGTTACGATTCGCAAACACGTTCGGATGACGCGCTTCACAAGTCATCCAACATTGACAAAACCATGCATGGGAAATGATGCGCTTAAGGAGGCGACCACCCCATAGGCATGAACTCCCAGGTGATGGGCAGCACACCGGTGCTCAGCTGACCAAGTTGCTCAAACAGACCCTCGGACATATCTTGAACATCGATAAGAAACTGCACTGGGAAAAAATTAAAGCGTAGGCATACCTAGATCACCTGGGCCACAGCTCTGACATTCATCACGCGTCAAGCCGTATGCTGACTGCCCGTTATCCGTGTTTGTGACACTGACCCACTGATCACGATATGAGAGGCCGGTATCGAACACCAAAAAGTACTTACTTGGCCACAATTGGCTCCTGTGCCATAAATCTGGGATGAAATAGCGACAATGGATTCGGTGTTGGTGTCCGTGTAGCCACATGCACCCAGGCCATCGTAAAACCATGTCCCCTGAGTGGCCAGTGGTCAGCATCGAGACATAAAGTGGGATCAAGAGGTCGACGTACTATCCCGGACTGTGTGTCCCGTTTATCAAATGCCTGATTAAACGGCAATGGTGCTGCCAGCACCGAGAGAACGAAGATGCTCAACACGGTGAAGATGTTGGAAAATTGGTGCATCATGAGAGGAAGCGCAAGGATTGAGAGTAACCGGGGATGCTGGAAGTCGAGCGGGACGCTAGCAAGCTCAACCCTCCATGCATCATTTTCAGAGGCCTTTTATACACAGAGCCCTTTACCTCACCTATGGCGGGATAACGGATTGCTGTGCCCGAACAAGAGATCGTCCCCGAAGGGGATCGTATGTACCCACATACCATTCCCAAGCGGGAAAAAAAGAGGGTCGATTGCCTTCGGCGTCTCAGCCGAGCAAGAGCCTCGGATGTGGGTTTGCATCCAATTTCGGGGGAATTACTGATTTCGGGGGGAGATGGATGGGTGACGGAATCACCAGCAGGACAGCCAAGGCGTACATGAGGAATTTGCGCGGAAAACGGTTGCAAACGATCCTGACAGCCGACAACCCGCTTGTTCACGGGAAGAGGTCGACCGCCGCACAATAGAGTAATTGTCTCACCTGGTGTTCATGCACATGCATGGACGGGAAGGTTGGGATATCGTCTTTGTCAGCCGGTCTCGCTTGCCAAAGGCCCGACTCTTCTTCCACTGAGAGTTTGGCCTGCTCTCTATACCTTACCAATCAGAACATCGCCGCAATACTCGCCCCAGCCTTTCAGGTCCGCATCTCTGCCAGTCGATTCCCATTTCTACCACCTAGTCACCTTGAAACTTCGCGGGTCGTTGACAACATGAGGTTGATTTTCTGCCTTGCGTTGTCGGGGCCGGCTTGGCTAACATCTGATGTTGGTCAGGATCGCAGGGTTCGGATCAAACTATGTAACAGATATTACCGAATTTCGGTCGTGGTTGCCTGACAACTGTCTGAGAGTCGCTATCCGAATCTGAAGTTCACGGTCGTCCGGTCGTCAAATCTCCCCTGACGGGTTTAAAGGTTCAACTCGGAATTCTATTGCCTCTAAATTCTCGAGACGGGTTGTTCACGAGTCGACCAGTTCACACCAAGCCCCGGGCCGTACTCGCCAACACCATACTCCCGAAATATCCCTAAAACAGGACAGTTCAGACACGCGTATGCAGACAAGTCAACGCCATGCCCGTACCGGCCACACAGCACAAGGCACAATTTTACTCCTGCCGGTGTGTAACATTACCTCTATGTAAAACCTTTTTTTGTTTTTTTTTTTGTAAACGTGCGGTGGCACGCTTTTTTTACATGTCCGCTACGTAGCGCAGCTGTCAGCCTTTGTGTTCCGGCCGAGAATTGCGGACTGGGTCTTTGAGCGGCGAACATGTCTTTCGTTGCCACTTTTACAGCCTGCTTCGCTCCGCGCCGTGGACGCATTTTTACTTTGTCGCGAGGTAACAGCACGTAAGTCCCGCAGTAATTACTTAAGGTTTTCTTCTTGATTTATTTCATCGCCTTGTTGCGATGTTCAACGCGGAAGTGTAGCTCTACAGGAACTTCTGAATTACGGCTTGGACTTCCAGGCAGTTCATGTGACCACCTTTGATCACCGCCTCACGCCTCTCTTAGCATACGAGCATTGCGGCGGACCTGAGGTCCAACACTCGACCCAGTGTGGACTCATCATCATGGCACTAGCGCTGCTTCGCTACAATAGAACCCACCGCCAACAATAACGTCAGTATGTACCGCCCTTCAAGTCTCCACAGAGACCAACGAGCGAGAGATCGATGTTAGGGAGTCGGCACTTGTGACGGCGCAATCCAACACACTTTTTGACTCAAAAAATATTCGTTGTTACCGCGAACCTGAGAGTGTTGAACGCTGACGCATTGACCATTGAAACGTTGAAACGTTGAGCAACCTGCAACAGGTTGAGTGGCATTTGCGCTACACGTGATAGCGCCATCGCATTGCGGTTACGGGGCTGTACTTGTATTAATTCTTGGACGCACCACGCTCAGAATCTACTCACATACGACGCACCAACTTTTGTCAAAATAGTTCGGAATGCAGCAGGTCGAGAGCTACGGTCGAAACCTCCCAGTAAAACATATTTATCGATTGATGCGCCCCAGGAGTTGAACACTTCGCCTGGCAGGACCAAGTGGATCGTATCGCTGGTCTTTTCGACGCCCATCTTGGGCTAACCATCGATGTATGTAATCCGTTCGTGAAAAATTGGTGTGAGATGTTTAGTGCTTCATGTGTTCAGATCCATGACATTTATCGCGACCGAGTTGCGCTAGAGCGCGAGTACGCATCAAAGCTTCAGCTTCTGGCGAAAAGAGCCACGGAAAGGAAAAACAAGGCCGCGGCCTCGCTTGTTGCTGGGGACAGTCCCACGAAACCCTGTTCTGACAGCACTATCCAACAACAGTATGATACATCTTTTTGCATTTCGTGATACTTTCTCAGAGATTAGCTTCGGTTTAGCACGCTCATTAACGCATATGCCCAAATCATTACATCCATCTCAAAAGTCTCCCAGGACCATGTTCAACTAGCTGACACGATCACGGCGCAAGTCACAGAACCCCTCAAGGCACTAGAGCGCCGAAATGAAAGCTTCAAGAGAAAGGTTCGGGCTGCTTGTAATCTGTTGGATGCCACCAAGCTCACGTGTCTCGCAGCAATCCCAGTTTTACCAGAAATTGCTAGCGGAACGCGAGCGCTTTTATCAGGATCGGCTGAAAGTTCGTGTTCCCACTGCTTTCTTCCCAGGACGAGTTAATCTATTATTGGCGTAGAATAAGCAAAAGGAATGTCTCCTTTCTTGGCAGGGCCTCGACTATATACAGTATTGACCTCCTCTCAGTACGACGACGACTGTGCCGAGGTCGAGGTATACCGTCAGAAGCAGGTATTTTGTTCGGCAATGCTGCCTGCTGTGATTGTGGTAAAGTTGCAAGCAGGGCCAGGCTCAACAAGACCGACACGCTGACCGTGCAGCACGGCAGTATGAACAACACCGAGATGAGATGCTTACTAGCAAGAAGTGGGGTTATTCATCCATACGTCAAGATCACCAACTGACCACCTGCAGTGTGTACCTTGTTTCCATCGCGGTTGCCAACAATGTCAAAGATAAGTTCTATACCGAGGACTTGCCTAACCTTGAGGATGTACGTGACATTACCTTGAGCTTTCAGTGATTGGCGAATTTTACCCACGCGAACTATCCAGGGTTTTCGTGAGCGACATTCCTTCCAACTTTGAGACTCCCTTAGGAACAACAATTTCAGAGGAGCTGCAGACTCGTCTAGTGGAGAATTGCACGAATGTTCTGCTTCGAGCGCAAACGATACAGGTATCACATCAAGAAGTACTGAAGGATCGTCTTGCTTCCGTGACAGCTGCACTCGATGGAATTGAACCCCACAAGGACCAGAATCTTTTCGTCGATCTTAACATTAGACCATTTAGTCTACCTAATGACTGGAATTTTGAGCCTTGCACAAGTCACTATGACACTGTAAGTTATCCCATCCCGTCGGCTGCATTGGCCTCTTACCATTCTCCCAGAATGAATTCTATCTTGAATCCTCCCCGAAGGTATTTCTCCAGAACAAACTTGATCGCTCGCGGAGAAAGCTACAGGAGCTGGAATCAGTCCTCAGTGCGAAACGTGAGGGGGCGTATCCTGTTCATGTGAGACTGTTGACTCACACTGTGCAGGCAATGAAGTAGAAAAGTATACCAATTTAATTGTCTCATATTCCGTAGACAATACGCTTGGGAACATCGACGATGCCGTGAATGTATTGAGTTCTATCGCTTGTGGTGCATATTCATAGCGAACACATCTTCTTTCTGCAGGGTTATCTAGACGCCCACCATCAAGTAACATTCTTCGCGACATCGGAGGTCGTTCTCCGCACAGAAATCGACACCATTATGGCAGCACTGGGTGGTAGGTTGAAATAATGCTTGGGAGTCCAAGTCTGACGGAGATGATCCGTCCTCAGATGATGAAGGTGGTTCCAGTCCGCACGACTTCAAGAGCTCGTCTTTCTCCATTCCGACTACGTGCGGTTACTGCAAGGTGTGGTCCGATCAGTAGATTGTAGCATTCAGGATATTTACGAAGCACAGGCCTCGATCTGGGGGCTAAGCAAACTTGGAAAAACGTGCAAAGCGTGTGGATTTTCAGTTCACGCAAAGTGCGAACTGAAGGTAGAGGAAATCATTCCTCCTTATGTATCTCTGTGTGAATACCCAACAGGTACCCGCGGAATGTTCCGGCATTCTTGGCGATCACAAAGTCGCGGAAACGCCGTCTAGGACCTCGCCGACAGTATCCCGGAAGGAGATAACCAATGAGTCCCTTCGAGTGGCTCCTTCCGGAAGACCCGCTTCTATCCATTCTTCCGCAGTTGATGACATCGGGAAAACTCCAACGCCGTCCTCGTTCGTGCAAGTCGACGCACCACATGGTTATCCACCAGCCCGTGTCGCATTTGATTTCTCAGCCTCCTCGCCTTTCGAGCTGAGTGTTTCTGGCAAGTGGATTCCTCCCATGCACATGTGCTAACTTATGAATATACGATTCTTGACACGTTCCATAGAAGGAGCGACCGTCCGTGTGATGGAAGAAGATGATGGTTCAGGTTGGGTCAAAGTGACTGACAATCACGGTGGGAAAGGGCTCGTTCCAGCTTCCTATCTTGAGACCGCCGACGTAAAATCAGTCGAGCCCTCTGTGAGCTCTGAGGGAACACGGGCCTCTGGGCAATTCGGTAGGCATATTTCTGCTGTCGGTCCGATTGTATGACGAGTGAGAGCGTGTGCCAGTGCGGGTGATATATGATTATGAAGCCCAAGGCCCTGACGAACTTAGCATCAGAGAAGGAGAAGTGCTTGAGCTTTCTTCTGGACCATATGGCGGTCAAAATTTCGCGGACGGATGGTGGGAAGGTGAGAAAATATACTATTCATTTAAATGATTGACGGATTACAATTTTAGGGTCTTCAAATAACGGAATGAAAGGAATATTCCCCAGCAATTATGTACGTCCCCCCCCCACAAAAAAAAAGCAACAAGGTTATTGAGTATGGGTGCTGGCAGGTTGAATTAGCCTGATTGTTTCTGCAGTCGCACGCTCCCGTCGGTCTGGATGCGGTTTGTACATCAAACGTTTGTTGCGTATGTAAGGCACCTTCTACAACCTCACCATAAAGCAGCGCGAACCAGGCGAGCATGCTGCAGGCTTCTTTTCGTAAGTGGCGCGGAAGTGAACGATTGTACCGATTCTGTGGCTCAATGATAGAACTGCTGGGAGAGAGCGTGAGCATTGAATTACTCCAGGTGAATATATTGCGTCACAAGTTCGGCTTAGCCGAAAACTCGGGTTTGACGGGAACGTGGAACATGCACTCTCATGTCGGTCTGGTCAACGGTCACACTTTGGAGTCGATCCAACAGTCACAATGGTCACGAGCCTATCTTTGAGGCTCTGACTTTTTTTTCAGTACATTGCCCTGAACTGGTTCTTATCGGTAAGTGAACCGACGAGAGCGCCAGGAACAGTCTCAAGGTTTGATGTCGTACGATTACGATGCCCTGCGACATGGTAGTGGTATCTATGATGAGAGCCAGCAAGACAAATTTGGTGCTCCATCACAATTAACAACGAGAAAGGATATGGGTATCTGGCTTGGTGAGTTGCCACCCAGAAGCCTTTTTTTTCCCGCTCTCATGGCGAGAAGTGCGTTGGTAACGTTCGATCGCAGGATAGGGTCTGGGCCAACGCCAGTGCGAAACACAAGGCTGGTCTGCACAGCCTACACACTCGCTACAAACTATGCAGGATCCCCCTCGAGATGGGAATCGGGATAGTCACCGTTGGGTAGGGTCTCAAGGTTGCCCGTCATCTTTAGCCGCTGTCTGGCAATTGAATTAATTTACCCCTCAATAGTTAACGGGCGTGCGTACCGCTCTGTTCCTCGACGGCGTGTAAAGCGGCCTTCTGTTGACCGCTGTTGACCAGCTGATAAATATTGATCGATGGATTCGCTCCACCGAAATACTTCAACTCGGCTCCAGGACGCTCAGGGAGTGGGTGGCGTTTCTCGATGCGGATTTTTTGTCGCCCTGTTCCCCATCGTATCTCCCTTGACCCCAGATGGGGTCAAACCTGTCTTTCAACGCCTCTATGCGTTAACTGTCTGGGGAAAATATATCGATGTCACCTCGCTACGCCATGCCAACATATCAAAAGGTTGCAAGCTGCGAACGCGGCCACCCCATTTCATCGACCATTCATCGCTCCACGCCAACGCGGCCCCACCTTTGAACGATCGGACTATTGATAACGTCAAATTTCTCTCTTACCAATGGACGAGGGGCAACACCCAAACTTTTTGCACAGCCCGAATTTGTCGAGAGAAGCTGACCACGCTGCAGAGCGGCAGGACCTAGCATCGAGTGCCTTTCGGAACTCCGGTTTTTTTTCGTTCTTGACACTCGAGTCTATGTCTCCACGGCCACGGCTTGCGTGTGTTCGACATATATCCGAGTTCGCCGTTCGGTGCATTCGGCGTCGACCTATTTATTGATCAGCGGTGCCTCGAAGACAGGATCGGAAAGCCGTACGAACCAAGCGTGCATCATCATTCTACATCATTCTGTAGGTCAGCCAGAAGTGGAAAGGGGAGCGGATACTGTGTCCCTTTTATCGAATCTCTCACCGTGGTTCGTTCTAGACCAGAAAGCCAAAGCTGGACCGCGCGGATATGAGAAGAGGGGAAGGCACGTCAACTGACAGGAACCCTTCCTCTCCACCGGTATAAAAGAAAGCATCCATGGAATGGTGAGCGATGTGTTCAAGCGACTCACCTCTTTCCTCGTTTCACTCATTCGTTGGCCTTTGTGTGGACTACGCAGATGCATTTACATCTGAGCTCGTTCCCTGCATCGGCGTCGCGGCTCCACGCAAACGAACACTGTCGACGTCGTTCCGCTCACTCGAGCGGGCCCCGTGTCGGTGCTCTTGCGATGGATGACTGCGACGTTGATCCTCGGAAAGGACACTCGCACGTAACGCTCCCTCGTATCGTGGTCATGATATCTCCCCCGCTGAGCAGACGAGTCGGCTGCTCCGCTCCCACACACACACACATACCTTCACCGCGACCGGTTTCTCCGTCGCCGTTGTCGTTCGCGGGTGATATGGGGAGGCCGTACTACTACATACTCGATGAATTGATGTACGGCACCTTCTCGTCTCGCTACGGCTCCATTGAAGTCCGCCAGCGACTTTCGTCATCACGTCACCGGGGACGCTTGTCAGGGCCAAACGAGACGAGCATAGCCGACTGAGGCGGCGCATGGTTCTCGGAGGGGGTCTCTGGGACCCCCATCTGTGAGACTTGTAACGATCTTTGACGTACTGTAATCGGAGGCGGTTGCAATGGTCTTGTGGCCGTCGGCGGTCGGGGACCGGAGTCATGCGTGACCAGATTCTCAGCCAAGTCCACTGGATGAAGTGACCCGTCGGTGGCCCATCAGGACATACACCCCTCCCCCCGCATTCGACTCATGAACGTGGTAAGCTTTGGTTGATACCATGGACACAAGGGCCGCCTAATGTTGTCCTAGACTGGTCCTGTTTGCATGCAAGTGGAGCTCCTCCCGAGGCTCGCGCTCGCCCTCCACCACTGTATGGCGTAGTGGACATATATCTTCCCACTTCCCACAAAATGTTGCTCGTATCCACTCTCAGGGCAACACTCGTGTCGTTTCGGACGAGGAGGACAGACTGCCACCAGTCGTCCGGGCCCCCGTCTCCATGAGCCGGACTCATCGATTCGATCACCCCCCCACCACCCACTCCCAGCCCCATGAATGATTTTGCACATACCCCCTGACTCAGGAGGAGACGTTACAGAGTCTGGAACCGTCGCACAACCCAGCCATTCGTTCATCGTTCATCTTTTCTATTATATTTTTATTTTTATTGTTGGCTCTCCTCCTCTTGATGCACATGCAACCATGTCCCGTCGAGCAAGTACTCCAGTACGCATACTAGCAACGGATGTGAGTTGCCTGTACCGTGGCCGCCTTACCGGTACCAGCCAAACTTCTGTTGACACGAGTTATCGGCCCTAGACGAGTAATGGGCAGATGATGATCGACGACTCCGCGCGTGCCAGCAACGCTGCACCGTGCCTTAAGTTGCAGGGTCGAAGTTATTTAACGTGGATCTGAACTCGAAGTAGTCTGTAGGAGGGAATCGGGTTCATACTACATATTACTATTATATCGCTTATGCGATGCAAATGTTTCAGAACATCACATTTCCAATATTCTCTAGACTCATAAAAATGTTTTTTTTTTAAAAAAAGAAAGGAGATAGGTGTACATCTACTATCAAATGAGGGATGAAACATTAATCGTAATGTATAAGAGGTTGTGCTTGTAGACTCGGCAATGTCTCAAAATGAGCCTGCTACCCTGGGGTGGGGTGAAGTTCGGCCATTGGACCCCCAGATCCGAAAAGATTGTGCCTGTGAATGAAAAGAAGTAGAGGTCATGGGTTGGTCTATAAGGAGTTCTCCGCCATGTATTTCAGGGAAAGAAACATCGTTGAGCGGGTTGTAGACTCGTTGATGTTTGATCGGATGAGTCCGCGACGGAAGATTATCACGCCCGTGACAATTTTGAGTCTCCTCTTCAACGTGTCGCCGAGTGCCGGTCTTGGAGCCACTCATGAATCATGCCGTCAGTTCTTCTGAGATTGAAGTTTAAACGTTGAAACCCCGAACCTCTCTCCGGTGTGACCCGATCGTGACGAACAATTCATATGGATTGATTGCAAAGTGCCAGCAAGCCGGTGACTGTCTACATTCTCAAGTAACACACATCGACGATAAAAATCTAGAAAATATGAGGAACCAACTGGTCCGAGTCCATATATCAGAACCGAGAGGTGTAGCTATCTTTGAAGTATTAGAAAGCATATACTGATTTTTTTGCACACCCAGGATGAGGACCTTGGTATGTTCGCTCCGGGCCACGGACCCACCAACACCCTCAGATCAGAATACAAGTAAGAGAGAAAAAGTATGTTTTTTCTCTTTTTTGCTCGGATACAGGCAAAAATAATTACATAAAAGAACACACAGTCCATTCGAATGCAATGGCAACAGATTATTAAAATTACTCCCCCACACCACACACACCTCCAGCGCATCTATCGGAGCTTCAAGCTTCATCGTCCACCCACGCCAATCGCCGTGCGCATATACGGATTACTCCCCCCCATGGGCCCGTACGTCGCCCCAGACGCCAACCCACCTCCCAACGACGACGTCGTCGGCACAGGCACCCCGAGCCCCATCACCCCACCCTGACTTTGCCCATTGCTCGCACCACCCAC